>JABUQX010050173.1:15000-24211 GCA_015478945.1 Trachelipus rathkii
TTGCCAAAACTATCTCAAAACAACTTCTGTAAATCTACTTTCCTCCTCTTATTCGATCTGAAGGTTCTGTTGCTAATTCTCAACTGAAAAGGCCAATCTCTCCGGCTTCCTAATTTTCCACTACTCAACCCTAAACGATTCCTGTCATTCTATTCCTCCGCCTTCCGCCTCTCAGGTGTTCCTATGCCTTTGCTGTGTCTAATTTGATCGGGTGCATAGGCCCTGAAATCTATGAAGGATAGGAAGACGGTGGCCCGGATGGCATCCCTTCCCAAGTTTGAGGAGTGTGGCTTCCGTGCTATCCCCCCTCTCGTTCAAATATTCTCTATGCCTCAAATACTAGCACTTTCCCTCAGTGTGGAAGCGCTCATATGTCCCAACCTATTCAGAAAAAAGGAAGGCGCTCTGATCCTTCTAACTATCGCCCATAGCTCTCTAACCTGTATTCTGTCTAAGATCTTTTTAAACCCTTCTCAACTCTCATTTCTTACACCATCTGGAATCTCATTCCCTTCTTTCCGGTCGCCAGTACCGGCTTTCGGCCTTCGAGGTCTACTGGTGATATACTTTCCTATCTAAAAGATTTATGGTTTTACTACCCTTAGGAATTACGGGAGACTTGCGTGGTGGTGCTAGAACATATCCAAAACCTTTGACCGGGCATGGCACGCGTACTGCTCTCCAAGCTCCCTCTTTGGGTTTCCTCCTCTCTTTGCTTACTTATGTTAGCTTTCTTCAAATCGCTCAATATCGCTGTTGTTGATGGGACTTCTTCTTCTTTTTCCTGTCAATAGTGGTGTTTCCTCAGGGTTCTGTCTATCCCTACTTTATTCTTAACATTTCATTAAAGTCCTTCTAAGTTGCATTCCTAATACTATCCAGTCATAGGACCCTTGGCTCTCCACTCTGTCTTCACTAATTTCAATTCTGCTCCCTCCTTTACTTCTAGAATTGCTCCTCGCTTATCTTTCATTCCATTATCGCTGATCCTGATAGACATTTCATGGTGGGGTCCGTCCTCAATATTGTGAAATTTAATTTTTAAAAACCCAACTTCTACAAATCTTCCCTCTCTAAGACACCTTCTAACTTTCCTATCTCTTTCGACGGTTCTCTCGTCTCACCTGTTGACAATACAAACTTCTTGGCCTTAACATAAACAAAAAAATGTCCTGAAAACTTTACATCACAATGGTTACTAGGTCTACTTTCAAGAAGTAAACTGGGAGTTCTGTTTAGCTGCGAGACTTTTTTTCCTCTTCACAGTTACTCCAGTTATGCAAGGATCTCATCCGCCCTTGTATGGAGTACTGCTTTTGGATAGGGTCGAGTCAAAGGCAAAAAGACTTATAAACTGTCCTGTACTTTCTAGTTCACTTGACCCTCTATCTTTGCGGCGCGATGTTGGGGCTTTATCTCTTTTCTATAGATACGTAGCGGCAAGTGCTTGAGGGAACTTTCCACATCGCATGCCACTACTTTAAGACGCCCTCGTAGCACAAGGGTGCTGTGTCGGCACATGAGTTTTGTATTGATATTAGCAACTCCAGACTAGTTCACTGCGGTGCCTCTTTCTTTCCTGCCACCTCTGTTCTGTGGAATTCTCTCTCCTCTGTGTTTTACTCAATTTAATCTCCCTCACTTTGAAGCCCGCGTCTGTGCTTCATCTGCGTAATTTGCGTTCGATGAATTTTGTTCAAATTTACACCCCTCCTTGAATAGGGCTTTGCCCGGAGCGTGGTGATAACTGTAATATATATATATTATCTATATATATAATATATATATATATAATATATATATATATATATATAATATATATATATATATATATTATATATTTTATATATATAATAATATTATATATATATATTATATATATATATATATATATTATATATAAAAAAAAAAAATAAATTATTATTATTATAATTATATATATATATATAATATAATATATCATATATTATATATATATATATTAATAATATTAAATATATATATTATATAATATAAATATATATAATTATATATATATATATATATATATAATATATTATATATATATATCTATAATATAATATATATATATATATATATATATATATATATACTATATATATACTATATATATATATATATATATATAATATAATATACTATCTACTGCATGATCAACAGGTGGGACTAATTCGTCACCTAGCTACTCTACTGCAGGCTGACAGAACTATCACCCCAAGATTACTCTGAAGGAGTAAGCGATCCTTTAATCTATTTCGGAAGGGTAGTGTCCACCTACACCCCCCCTTGGTAGTGTGACCTCTAAATGGGACTTCACACACTCTTCGTGGGGGAGGGGGGTGACCCAAATGAGACCTCTTTTAAGGAAAAGATTAATTCCTTTAGGAACTTTATTAAATAATGAACTCTTGAAATTTAATTTTAGTATCCTCAATAGGATGAGTGAAGGAGAAGATCTTAAGGTATCCCAGTTTTTTTTATTAAGTTCGGATAACCCTAATACTGTTTGGTAAGTTAGTTTCTTTTAGTGTACAAGGCATCTTTAAAGGGGAATGACCAGAGGTATGATAAATTTTGATAGAATTTGCTAGATATATTAGAAATGGTATAGTTAGGTCTAGTATTGGAAGTTGAAGTTAGGTAAGTTAACTTTGATTAATTGAGAATTTTGTTAATGTTAGCAGCTATTCACAGTTTAGTATTTTAGATATGTTAGGTTTTGTAAATATCGTTAGATTTTGTTATGATAGCAAAGAGTGGTAAGTTAAAACTTTGCTATGTTAACATTTTATTCGTAGTTCAGTATATTAGATAGGGTAGGTTATGATGAGTTTTGTTAGATATTATAGTGTAAATATAAAGTGAATCGATGCTTAAATGTTTGTGTGCATATTTATTGTTAAATTTTTACAGAAATTATGTAATAATATAAAACCTTTTTTTTGTTTTTTTCATGTTCCAATAACTTATTTCTGTTATTTATTTACAACTTATGAGTCTGTAATGCAAAAATTAATTTCTAATACGACATTAACTATATGATCAGTAGATCATGAATAAGAGGGAGTGTGTGGTGAGACGGGATGGTTTTAATTTATTGATTTACTGACTTACCGCCTTATGGTCGATAAAACATCAATTCTTAATAAAGTTACAATTTAAAAAGAAAATATATTAAATATAAATGTTACAGCTTGCAAAGGAAAATATAAATCTTAATCAGCCACATTTAGAGAACAGTATATGAAATTAAAAAGTGAAATGGGGCTTACTATGATTGCGTAATGTTTAAGTGTGACGTAGATGACATGCTTTACATGTTCGTTATTTAGTTATAATCTAACATTCGAAGTGTCCATATGTATTTATTGGTTCTGTGAAATTATGGTGTTTAATAATAATAATAATAATAATAATAATAATAATAATAATAATAATAATAATAATAATAATAATAATAATAATAATAATAATAATAATAATAATAATAATAATAATAATAATAATAATTATAATATGTATAATATAATTATAATTATAAATTAATTATAAATTATAAATTATAATTAAAAATTATAATAATAATAATAATAATATTAGAGTTAATAATTAAATTATAATAAAACTTATAATTATAATTATAATTAATAATTATAATTAATATTATAAATTATAATTTAATTATAATTATAATTATAATTATAATTATAATTATAATTATAATTATAATTATAATTATAATTATAATAATAATAATAATTATAATAATAATAATAATAATAATAATAATATAATAATAATAATAATAATATAATAATAATAATAATAATAATAATATAATAATAATAATACTTATAATAATATAATAATAAAATTAATAATAATAATAATAATAATAATAATAATAATAATGTGTCTGTGTATGTGGCAATAACAATGATAATATTTTTATTATGGATTTTGTTTGGTTATATAAAGTTATGTTAGATATTGCTATGTTAACAGCTGATGGTAAGTTAAAACTTAATGTTAAGTACTTTTTCGTAGTTCAGTATGTTAGATAGGTTATGATATGATAGATTTTTGTTAGGTTTGGTAAAATATTACTATATTAATGCTAAATTGTATTAAAATGTTATAGATATTATAAAAAAGTAGGTCTATATTAAGTTTTGTTGGGTAATGTTAGCTTATTTACCATTGATATGTAGGGAACTTTGTAATGTTAGCAATTTATTCGTACTTAAGGTATGTTTTAGATTTGTTACTGATACATTAACGTTCTTATTCCGGAATGTAATGTTAGGCTTTTTTGGTAAGATGAAACTTTGCTTATATTGTAATTTGTTCCTGATAATGAAGTGCTAAAGATTTTAAAGTCTCTTCGTAAATATATGTTTAAGTGAAACCATGTTTACATGTTTGTTAGTTAACTGTTAATAAGTTAAAACTTTGTAATCAATGTTGTATGTGCAACTTCCGAATGCAACTTCCGCCTGTCAGTTTAACATTTGAAGTCTCCACATCTGTTTATTATAATAATAAAAATAATAATACTAATATAATAAAATAATATATATAATAATAATAATAATAATAATAATACTAATATTAAATAATAAAAATATTAATAATATATATGTATATATAATTAAACTTATTAAGGTTACTTTTTTTAATATAATAATAATAATAAATAATAAGAATAATAATAAATATGAATAATAATAATAATAATAATAATAATAATAATATAATAATAATAATAATAATAATAATAATAATAATAATAATAAAAAATAATAATAATAATAATAATAATAATAATAATAATAATAATAATAATAATAATAATAATAATAATAATAATAATAATAATAATAATAATAATAATAATAATAATAATAATAAAAATAATAATAATAATAATAATAATAAATAGAAATAATAATAATAATATATAATATAATAAAATAAAATTAATAGATAATAATAATATAATATATAAAATAATAATAATAAATAATAATAATAATAATAATAATAATAATAATAATAATAATAATAATAATAATAATAATAATAATAATAATAATAATAATAATAATAATAATAATAAGTGTGCATGTGATGTTAATAATAAAAAAATTTATTACAGATTTTGTTTGGTAATGCAAAGTATTGGTAGAGATTGCTATGTTAACAGCTGTTGATAAGTTAAAACTTTGTTATGTTTGCATTTATATCTAGTACAGTATTTTGCTAAATATAACTATGTTCATGTGAAAATAACATTGATGTGATATAGATATGATAGAAAAGTAGGGTTAGGCTAAGTTCTGTTTGGTAACGTTAGCTTACTCACAGTTGATATTCAGGGAACTTTGTCGATGTCAGCAATTTATTCATATGTAAGGTATGTTATGTTTGGTATTATACATTATGTTCTTGGTTCAGGTAATGTTACGTTACCTTTATTGATAAGTTTAAAATTTATTTTTATCGATAATTAAATAAGGAAAGATTTAGTAAAATGTAAAATGTTTATAATATATTTTGTTATATTCACACAAAGAGCCATTTCGTGGTATAGTTTGATAGATAGGCTAGGATTTGATAAGGTTTTGTAAGGTTTTGCTGAATACAACTATGTTAATGTGAAAATAACATTGATGTGATATAGATATGATAGAAAAGTAGGGTTAGGCTAAGTTTTGTTTGGTAACGTTAGCTTACTATCCGTTGATATGTAGAGAACTTTGTTAATGTCAGCAATTTATTCATATGTAAGTTATGTTAGGTTTGTTATTATACATTATGTTCTTAATTCAGGTAATGTTGCGTTACCTTTACTAATAAGTATAAACTTTGCTTGTGCCGATAATTAAAGAATAAAAGATGTAGTAAAAACATAAAATGTTTATAGTAAATTTTATGTTATATTCATACAAAGAGGTTATTTTTATGTTATGTTATACAAACAATGAAGCTAAAATACGACTTAACAACTTGATCAATATTTCACAGAAACCAGGGAAGGGTGTGTGTGTGGTTGATTAGAATTTGATCTAGTGATTTATTAAATAATTAATATTTCTTCGTTATGAAACATAAAAGAATAAAAGATTTAATAGAAACATAAAATGTTTTAATAAATTTTACGCTATGTTCATACCAGGAACATTTTTGTTATGTTTATACAAAGAACTTATTTATATTTAGTGTTCATACAAAATGTGTGTTCAAAACTGACGTAAAGCAGTAAAATAGTAAAGCATGGCATGATGAGAGGGGGTGTGGTGAGGTGTTTGCGCTACTACTTTAATGCTTTTGAGCCAATAAAACATATTTTTAATAAAAATTGTGTCTAATAAAAATTAAGTTTTTTTTATTTTTATTAGCAAAAACACAAAATAAATAAAATTTTTAAAATCAGAAGTTTTAAAAATAAAAATTTAAAAATAAATAATTAAATTTTTATAAACAGATAAAAGCCAAACTAGAAATGTAACATAAAAGTTTTAAAATAAATAAAAACTGAAATGAAAAGTTACCAGAAATATAAATGTTTCTGTTTAAAAAAAAATTGAGTATTCAAATTATTAAAGTCATAGTTTAAAGGGAAATATATTTTCATTTATTTATTTATTAAAAGTATACGGTCGAAGCGTAAAAAGCGGACTACAAAGCATTACGCTATAGAATAACGTCACGACTAGAATCGAACGCGAGTATTTTTTCCATACACATGTATGTATGTATGTATGTATGTATGTATGTATGTATGTATGTATGTATGTATGTATGTATGTATGTATGTATGTATGTATGTATGTATGTATGGATGTATCGTATGTATGTATGTATGTATGTATGTATGTATGTATGTATGTATGTATGTATGTATGTATGTATGTATGTATGTATGTATTATCAGATGATAGCGTAGCCACACCCCCCTTTGAGGTTTATAACATCTCATAGAGGGGTGGTACCAGTGTATTCGAATTCAGCTCCTTTCATTACATATGGTTTGATGTAGCATACATTATGCAAGTCAAAAGCAAGTTTTGGATTCAGGCACAGCACAATTCTAGCTATAATTCTGTTCCGTTCCGGAGTCTGTTCGACTCCTTCACTGACTCCTTCTCTGACTCCTTCTCTGACTCTTTCTCTGACTTCAACTGTTGGCAATAATAGGTCATAAGACTATTTATTATTTCAAATTCGTAATTCCATAATCACACAAAATCAAATCTTCGAGACTGTAAAAACTTTTTTACCTTGAAAATTCACTAATCTTGCTGGTTCTTCCACCTCACACTCTTTCTGTTATTTTGCAATTTAAAATGCCAACTGGAACTCTGCTTGTCCCTCTCTCTCCTCCTTCTCTTGTATCTGCTAAAGCTGAACTGTTTAGTCAAACATTTGTCTCTACCTCACTCTAGACAATTCCGGAGCTATTCCTCCTCTCCCTCCGCTTACTTCTAACTCGCTATAATGAATTTTCTGCTCTCTCTGAATTTAGAAATAAGAATGCGCATGATCTTGAAGTGTCCCTCCTGTATTCATTAAAACTTGTGATTCTGAGCTTGCACCCTGCCTTGGGACACTGTTTTGTTTCTCCCTATTAAATTCAACATTTCGCCCTTGCTGGTGGCATATACTCATTCAAACTGTGCTTAAAAAGGGGGACCACTGTTAAATTTATCCGACTATCGTACTATCGCTTTAACTTTTGTTGTTTCTAAAGTTTTCAAATCTATCATTAAAAGGAAGATTTAGAACATCTTAAATCTTCTAATCTTATCTGTGATTGTTAAAAAGGTTTTCTATCAAAATGAAGTAATGAACGCAAGACTGGTGATCTTCTTTCCCTTCTCTCTCTTACTCTTGATCCTCTGCTCTTCCACATTTGGGTGAATTTTTTGCTGAAATTACTATTTATTCCACTCAAATTTACTTTCTTTTGATTTCAATGTCAGTCGTTTTATGGTTGCTGTTGTAGAAAGCAACCATTTATCCTATAAATCTATTAAAAAGGTTATTCCTCAGAATTCAATTCTTTTTCAAACTTTTCAATTTTGCTATAATCTGTTATTTTTGACTCTTTATTATTCCTTCCAATTTGAAAGACAACCCACTCAACGGCAAATAAGTGATGGTAGAAGGGTGACATTAGAGTTAATGACCTCCAATCTTTCTTGTACCTCTAGTTGGATTAAAGAAAACATGGTCGTTTTCACTGCCTCAATAACTCAGTTTCTTTATTTATATACTTGAAATAGGATTTCACACAACTATAATATCTTATATGAAAACACTCAATTTATCCCTCTCATGTTTTAATATTCTTAGTATTTTCTATTCTCGTGATCTTTCTTAGATTGATCAATTTATTTTCTTTTTAACAAGCTTCTAAGAAGTTATGTGATCTGAGACGTCATCGGAACGTTTTCTCACCATCCCAGTTGCTTGCTCTGCATTGGGGAGTAAGCAACTGGGATGGTGCTTGCTCTGCATTGGGAAGCAAGCAACTGGGATGGTGCTTGCTCTGCATTGGGAAGCAAGCAACTGGGATGGTGCTTGCTCTGCATTGGGAGCATGCAACTGGGATGGTGCTTACTCTGCATTGGGGAGCAAGCAACTGGGATGGTGCTTGCTCTGCATTGGGAGCAAGCAACTAGGATGGTACTTGATCTGCATTAAGGAGTTGTTCTCCCATGTATTAAATGCAGTCTAAGGCTTTTCGAATTATCAACTCTCCCACTTTTTCTAACTCTCTAGTTTGAGGATAGCTCGTGCTGCTCGTCTTTCACATAGTCTCATCCATTCTCTCTATATAACTGTCTTATATAAACTTAACTGCAGTGTTCAACTTGCATGTACTTGGTTGGGTTGGTGTAGTCTGCAAAACAATTCCTTCATCTATTTTTCCAACTTCCTTTGATTTTCACAATTTCAAGAGTCGCGTATTGGAGAATGTCGGCCATTAATTTATTCCTAGTTTACAATTTTTGCAAAACTGAGGTGAAATTTGGTAAACCTTTGGCTTTTGATCACTGATGGAAATGCATACATATATATATATATATATATATATATATATATATATATATATATATATATATATATATATATATATATATATATATATATATATATATATATATATATATATATATATATA
>JABUQX010050174.1:0-12500 GCA_015478945.1 Trachelipus rathkii
TTTTAATATTGAAAACCTTAGTTTACACTAGTTCGAATTCACATCTGAAAAAATTTTTTTTATGATTGTGATTTTCTGTGGAACAGTTGCATCGATACCTTTGGTGATATATATATATATATATATATATATATATATATATATATATATATATATATATATATATATATATATATATATATATATATATATATATTTATATATATATATATATATATATAATAACTATATAACTCTTAATATATATATATATAGTTGTGACTGACACCACTATGCATATTTCGCTATTACATTAGAATTAATTTCTTTTCGAAATTTATTTTCGTTTCATAGATTATCTTCTTTTCAAAATTTTTGTATGTTTCTTATCTATGTTGTTGTTGTTGTTTTTTTTTTGTTGTTGTTGTTGTTGTTGTTGTTGTTGTTGTTGTTGTTGTTGTTGTTGTTTTCTTTTCAGCTTATCACTGTTTTCCAGTTTTTTTCATTCCTTATTTAGATTTAACATAAAAGAATATTTTTTAAGGAAATGAAGTAGAAACTCCCAAAGGATACATTATTATTATTAGTTTCAATATATATATATATATATATATATATATATATATATATATATATATATATATATATATATATATATATATATATATATATATATATATATAGGTATATATATATATATACTACATATATAGTAGTTGTGGTATGTTGTCCCAATTGTATTGTACGTTCTACCAAATATGTACTGATGATGAATCATTTCTTCAGGTTACCCATCCATATATATCTAATGACGACGGAAATGGTCACGATAAAATGAGGCTGGTAGGCATGGGTATTAACGGTGTGACTGATTGATGTTCACGTCTTCATTGGTCTGCATAATGCTTGTTGTTGAAACCTTATAGAAATGTAGAAATGTTGATAATTCTTCATGGCTTCTAAAGATACTGGTGGGTTCCATGTTTTTTGGCGGATGTTTCAGAGAGTGTTGGTGGATGTCTTGAAGGCGATGATTATTCTTCTTTGATCTGGTCTTCTTCTGGTGGCTGCTGGTGTTCGTTGTCTGAAGACATCTTCTTGAGAGAGTGTTCTTTTTCTTCCGGGTCTACCAATTATGTAGTGGAGGAGTTTGTAGTTTTAGTTATCTTTCTTCTTGTTCCTGTACTTCAAAGGTGGTTGATGGGTTTCTTGCTATCTTTCGTAATAACTTCGTTTCGTTGTTGAAGTCGGCTCTTACACCTCCTTGAAGGCTATGATTTTCGAATGTTTTTCGAGGCTCGTAAACAATAATAAAAGAAGTTTTAAAAATACACGATTTTTCTCATTCGATTTTAGAATATTCATTAAAAATTTCATTATAATATATAGAAAACATTGGTTGCACATCTCAAGAGTTGAAATAACTTTTAAGATTAAAAACATATGTATACAAACTCTGTTGCAAATCAGGTATGTGGAATAAAGTTTTTTATAATGATACATATGTAATAAAACCTTGTTGTAATTCTTGTCTGCGGTAAAATCCACCAAACTAAATTCATGTAATTTTTGGCGCGAAATCATCTTGCAAGATATATAGTAAACAAACACCAAAGATATTTACATAATTTGATAAATAATTTTATAAAAATAAACAAAGTTATATAATAATAATAAAATGCACAATATTATAATACCATCCAATGAAAAATAAAGATTATATTCACAATTTATGTTTTAAATGATAAAATACAAAATTAAATATTACAATCTATAAATGCTATAGCATAATTTTTTTTTTTTTTTTTTTTGTCTTTTATTAAAGAAACATTTTATGTTTAACTCAGCTATTTGGTTACTATATATATATATATATATATATATATATATATATATATATATATATATATATATATATATATATATATATATATATATATATATATATATATATATATATATATATATATATATATATATATATATATATATATGTGTGTGTGTGTGTATGTTTGTGTGTGTGTGTGTAGGTGTGTGTGTGTAGGTGTATGTGTGTGTGTAGGTGTGTTTGTGTGAAATTTAACATTATCCTGCTCCGGCCGGATATCAGATTCAATACGAAGGAAGTAAAACATTTTTTAAACATTTTTAACAGGAATTAAGCATTTTGTATTTAAAGTCTTAATAGTTATTTTCATTCATTTTAGAAGGTGTTATGGACCACATTATAGGAAAATGACGACGACGAATGAGGTCCAGTTGAGGGCAATCAATAATATGGTGAACAGATTGCACGGCATGTCGACGGCAAAATTTGCAAATGGGAGGGAGATCCAGTGACATGTAGTGGCTGTGAATAAGAGGAGGATTAGTCACTAATGTTCGCCTTTACACTTCTAAGTTTCGCCCCTCGCAGATCACTCGCCCAGCATTCCTGCCAGTAAGACGGGAAGCCTTGTCGGAGAGAAGGATAATAATCAGTTGATTTGAGGCGATCTTTTCGAATGGCATCCAGAAGGTACCTGGAACAGCTCCGGAAAGAGGAGACAGGCATTTCTGGTCTTTCTGTCCGCAGTTTCATTGCCAGTTACCCATACGTGAGCAGGGATCCAACATAGTGTGTAATTTTTTTCTTGCGAGAGTGGAGCAGCCGAAGAAGTTGTTGTACAGCGATACCATTGTGTTTTTAAAATAAGGGGCTTTAAGTGCTTGGAGAGAGCTGAGCGAATCTGAATAAATGACATAAGAGTAATCATGGTTAAGGAATAAAATTCGAGAGATGGCAATCATTATAGCAATTAATTCTGCCTTAAAAACTTGAAGCATGAGGGGAGGTATGGGGGAGGTTGCAGTCAGGAAGACACTGTCCCCTGTTTTAGAGCCGTCAGTAAACATTGGAGTAAATCCACTGTAAACTGCGGAATGATATATGAATGATGCCTTTAACATGGCAGCGGAGTGGCTAGATTTGGAGAGAGAGGTCAGGATCAGACAAATAATGGAAACAGGGAATAGCCATCATAACAGAACGGAGACACCGTTTTCAAAGGGATGCTGAGGAAGTTAAGGATGTTATAAACTGTGTTTGCAAATGGCCAGTAAAGAGGATTCTGAGATGTCAGAGCAGATGGTATTGTGATTTGAAAGCGAAGATAACTTGTGCACATGTATTCCCTTCGAAGAAGGAGTGGTATCACATCGGATTCAACGTCAAGGCTAACCGGAAGGACGATCAAAAAGCTCCAGTGAAGATACGGATTGCCTTATTTTGAATGGGATCTAGCAGGTGTAATAGCGTGGTGGAGGCCTGACTATATACTAAGCAGCCATAGTCCAGCTTCGATCGGATTAGGGCGATATAGAGACGAAAAAGGGACTCGCGATCAGCACTCTAAGATTTTGAAGCGATATGACATAATTGGTGAAGACGCGATGAAAAGTCGTTGTCAGGAGTTTAATGTGCGGTGCGTATGTTAAGTGGTCATCTAGAATGAGTCTTAGAAATTTGACTTGTAAAGTTACAGGAATGGGCCAACCATATAAGGTTAGGTTCGCGGGAGGAAGATGGCAGGTTCTTCGATTCCCTTTTTTCCTAAAAGATACTGCTGAGGTTTTTGTGGGTGAGAAATAGAAGCCATGGGGGTTACCCCATTGTGAAATATTCTCAATTGTTGAAGTTGTCGTTTCAAGAAAATGCAGCCTGGCTCTCTGAATATATTCGTAGAGTCATACATTAGAGAGAAAATTGACACCGTCGCTGGGATAGAGGTAACGATATCATTGAATCCGAGAGCAAATAGTAATACTTTTAGAACACTGCCCAGCGGAACGGATTCATCCAGAGTAAAGTGGCGTGATAGAACAAAGGAGCACCGAACCTGGGTGGATTTTTTTTACAGAAAGCATTAAATAAAAAGAGGGAGCTGTCCTCGGAAACCTAGCGAGTGGAGTTTAAGGAGAACCCCAGTTTTCCATGATTTGTCATAAGCTTTTTCAAGGTCAAAAGAGACACCAAAAATCATTCCACCAGTTGAGAAAGTTTCCCGGATGTCATGGTCCAGTTTTAACAAGTTATCCGCGGTCAAACGATTTTTGCGGAAGCCAACCTGGAAGTTTGAAGAAGCCTGGCGACTCTTCAGAACAAGGAGAAGGCTGCCTGAAACCATTTTCTCCCTTAATTTATAAGTATGATTGGTCAGCGAAATTGGTCTTTGGTTGTCCGCCAACTTTGGATCTTTCCAAGGTGGTTTGGGAATAGGGATTACAAAAGCTGTAGTCCATATAGATGGAAAATAGGATTCGATCTAGATTCTATTATACAGATCCAGTAAGGACGCTGAAGTAGAGAGGGGAAATATGAAGGAGCATTATGTACGGAATCAGGTCTGGGGCAAGGACACCATCTTTTCTATTCGCCAGTGCAGTTTGATACTCTGCGAGTGTAAAAAAAAACTGTTATAAGTATGATCTTCCTAGTTAGCGGCGATTTGCATTCCAACGGTTGGAAGAAGTCGCAATAACATAGTTGAAGTTCCTGCAAACATATGCACTTTGGTTTACATATGTTAATTGGTTGAACAAGTTCTTCAAAATTAGAGTAGTAGGCATGACAATTCCATTGAAGGAAGGTGGCCATGCTATATTATTATGAATATTATGAGGGTAGTCTTTTTGAGACAATTGTCTCTATGTGGGTAGGGATAATATTGGAGGTGGATACAGATGAAGACGAAAGGCTGAGACGTGAGTCTCAACGAGGAAGAGCAATAAATCCTTGTGGTAAGGAATAGTCGCACAATAAAGGAATTTTCTGCGGTATTTGGTGGAGGGACTTCACCATGAATGAGAAGTAAGTTGAGTTCAACCGAGTATATGTTATTATGTGGACTTTGTTAGTCGTTGGAAGAGCAGCCAGGGTGCTCATGTTTATGAATGGGAGTCATATCAGTATCTTCCAAGCAAACAGATTCAGAAAAAGTGTGGAGAATATGGGACTATTTTCATGGAAGCGAGAGAGGAAGGTGTTACCCGAAAAGTGTCATCTTTTTGAGAGAGTGTTGGAGTTGGGATATTGGGATCGGTTGGGTTACGAAAGTCTGATGCTGCAGACTTTGTCAGTGAGTCATCAAGTGGGTTATTTTGGGAGACTGTGCAATTTGAATTAAGATGGGATATTTTTGGGTCCCCTTTCATGCCGCCAACAGATCCAGAAAGCTTGGAGAGTTTTCGGGTGTTGCATTGAACGGTCTTAAATTCACCTCTCTCGTAAGCGTAGGAAGCACTAGAAAGAGAGTGGGTCGTCACATTAAGCTCTATTTGGGAACTATAATCCACTTCATCTTCTAAGGCATAAAAACCTTTAGAGAGTGATGAGATAGGAAATTCGGAAGAAGAGTTATAGGAGGATTC
Source organism: Trachelipus rathkii (assembly GCA_015478945.1). NCBI lineage: Eukaryota > Metazoa > Arthropoda > Malacostraca > Isopoda > Trachelipodidae > Trachelipus > Trachelipus rathkii. The sequence continues at coordinate 5,389 of JABUQX010050174.1, forward strand.
AGAAGAGTTGGAATAATCCCAGAAGATATCAGAGGATTGGTTGGTGGGTTGTTTGACAGCTGTGATTGCTTAGGTACACTCTATTGATATCAATACTTTTGTCCCAGGAATAGACTTATATCGAGAACTCTTCTGAGTTGCATTTTTATATCTGGGGTTGGTGTGTTCTGCTTTAGATATTCAGATGTTTTATATTTTAGCGAGTAATATTTGCCTTGGTTTTTAATCTTTTCTTTCTGTTTAGGGACATCTTTTTCAGGGGTTGGAGTGATGGTGGGAGACAGATTAGGAAACTAAGACTCAGGCCTTTTGCGTGAGTTTGGTAAACTCATCGGGAAGGGATAGGACAGACTTTCTTGGCAGAAAATGCTCTCCAATGAAGAATGAAGAGACTTTGTTTTATTTCTGGTCAGTTGAAAGCTAGCACTCGGAGTAGGGCAGTTAACGGCATTTTGGGTGGGAGATTAAATTGAAGGCTGTTTTTTTGACTATTTGAATAGTCGGCAATATAGGCAGTGAATGTGAACAGGTTACAGTAACTTCTCGAGTCTCGCTGGGATTGGGGGAAGAGTTCTCCTGGAATGGAGTTGTGTTGGTGAGTTGACACATGGGGACGGGAGGCAGCTGCAATTGTAGCACAGGATTACCTTGATCTTGTAAGACATTTGTCTGTGAGCTGGTACATGGCATCTTTCCTGCTTAATTTTTGTACGGTGCATATTTCTAAAACTTCCTGTTCAAAAAGGTAAGACTTTCATCTGTAGGGTCCTCCACAGTTTTTGTAGAGTGGAGTGTTTTCACCGGGAATGTGAAAATCTTCTCCACAGACTGCGCGTATATCATGCGGTCCCCTACAGTATTTTCGGGATGACCAAACCGCTGGCATTTAAAGCAACGTCTTGATTGGGGAATAAACGTACGAGCACTGCAGCTTTAACCCCAATTTTCACCTTAGTAGGTGAAAAAAGAGTGTTATAGGTTAGCAGTAAACGAGGATTTGGAGTGTCAGGCGAGTCCCGACGTGGGGGAAATCTGTAAACGTTAGGAACAGGAAATCTTTTCTGCTGTAGATTTCGTAATATGACACGATATCTTCATATTTCTGTTCTAAAGAAATAGTGCCTTTCAATGTGTTTATTTCATGAGGAGTGGAAATAAGAGAGATGTTCCCGAGAGAAGTTAAGGATGACAGGATAGAACTTTGATTCCGTGTAGTAGCTTGAACGAGAAGGGACCCATTCTTCATTAACGTGACTGGGGGTCTTCAATCTCCTAATAGCTTTTTTAATTGCTGCCTGAGAATGATGGTTCTGTAGCAATAAGTAATACATCGGGAATATTGTGTCAGCTGGCAGTCCCGGAGGGGAAGCAGCATATGGAGTAAACAAATGAGAACGAATATGATGGGGGGCACCTGTTTGGGGATTCCCTGAACGTTTGGACACCGGGGATATCAAGAGCGTGCCAAGCGACTGATCGCTTGGGATAGATAGAGGCCTTCTAGGTGAAGTGGAGGGAATCACGATATTAATATTCCAAGTGCAATTGAGAATAACAAGCCCATTAAATCGGTGCATGGTCAGTAATCTTTAAATCCAGTAGGGTTCGAGGTGAATTAAGTTTTTCCATGGTATATTAAATCAAAGGAGTCTTCCCTCATGGGTGTCAAACCCTATGAGATTTGTGCCCGGAGGACCGCTAAACGGCGGGGAGTCTCTTATTATAGATGTTCCAGAGGTGTCTGGGAAAAAGATCCAAACCTGGTGCTAGGTCATGTGCACCGAATAACGAACGGGTGATGTGGTTCACGCTCCTTCAGCACAGATGTCGCCAGATGTTCTTCCCATAAGGAAGGGTGGCATCGGCGCTCATCTAACTCTCTGGCAAAAAAAAAAAAGATAGAAACTTTGGTGGATGGAAGTGGATTGAAAGAAACAAAATTAATATGAAAAATGAGGGGAAAGGATGAAGATTGAATGCGCAAATGTACAACGAATGCATATACTATGCTGGGGCCGGAGGGGTTCGCGAAGTTCCCTTAGTGTTGGTTCTTATCACTGTTAACTTAACGGAGAGTTTCACTGTTAACTTAAAGGACAGGTTCACTGTTAACTTAAAGGAGAGGTTTACTGTTACCTTTAAGGACAGGTTCACTGTTAACTTAAAGGAGAGGTTCACTGTTAACCTAAAGGCCAGGTTCACTTTTAACTTAAAGAACAGGTTCACTGTTAACTCAAAGTAGAGGTTAACTGTTAACTTGAAGAACAGGTTCACTGTTAACTTTAAGGGGAGGTTCAATGTTAACTTAAAAGGACATGTTCACTTTTAACTTAAAGGAGAGGTTCAATGTTAACTTAAAGGACTGATTCACTGTTAACTTAAAGGGGAATTTCACTGTTAACTTAAAGGACAGGTTCACTGAAACTTAAGGGACCGATTTAATAATTAGCTAAAAGAATTATAATAATTGAAAATTTACTCCAATTATTTTTAAAAATCATCTAATCTTTATAAATTTCTCAAAAATTTCGATTCAGAGCAGTTTTTTTTTTGTATACCCAACCATTTTAACATCTTGTCCGAATATAAATCGAAAATTTTTCGGTTCTATGAAAAAAAATCTGCATTTAGATGTATCTTCGTTAAAAGTTTTAGGTTTATGCATTCTTATTTCCTCTATACCATGTCCAAAAATAATAAAACATCTCTGAGTAGATTTTCACAGGGCGAATGAAAATTGTCAAAAATCGAAAATTCTCTATCATTTTTAACTTTTCGTCCAATTTTTTTGAAATTTTCAGAGTTGTGGAATTGATCAAGTTATATATCTTTTATTAAAAACATTGTTCTGTACACTCATCAATTTGAACTCTGGGTACGTTATTGTGCTGGCTGCAGTAGGGCAAATTTAGTACTGTTAGCACTAAAACTAATGTTTCAATGTCAGTATAGTGACTTAAACATGCATAAAACGCGCTATTTTGTTATATTTTTATAAGTTTTTAAAAAATTTAGTGCTTATTTCGGTCAAATCTGGGTATTTTAACTATTTTTCGCATCAAATTTGGAGCCTTTCAAAATTTGAATTGGCAACTCTGACCAGCTGTTTTAAATTGGGAATTTCGTGACCAGTTTTAAAATGAAAATTTGTCTGAACAACAAGTCTAAATAAATTCTTTTACTCTGATTTTTTCATTTTAAAAAAATTGGGTGAATAAAAAATTAGGGCAAATTTTCGTTTTTTAAAAAAAAAAAAAAAAAAAAAAAAATAAATCTAAATTATTAAAGAAAATCTGTAAAGATATATTCTTACTTTTGGATACAGTTTAAAGGAGGTATAAATCTAATTCATTTATTGAAGTTTTGTAACTCGTCTAATTATATATATTACATAAAAAATTTCATAAAAAACTCAGATGAAATAAATAGTAAGAAACTTCTAACAAATTTTCCATTTTGACACTTTTTTTCAGTTTTACAATAGATTTATACAAGATGAAAATTTTACTGATTTTTTAATAAAACAAAAGATTCTTAATCAGAACTAACTTTTAATTACATATTGTTATTATTATTTAAATATTAGAGAATGAATATTATTTATATATTGAAAAAATATAACTATTTAAAGTTAAAATTCAAAAAATGTGGCAGAAAAAAAAACGTCGACTTTTTTTTTTTTTTTTTTTTTTTTCTGTGAAGGTTTTCTTCTGTGGAACAATTTTTGCTCCGGCGGCTGAGCCCATTTAGCCCCCAACTACAAAGATGGACATTAAAATTCTTAACTTTCAGCCGATTTTAAACCAAATAAAAAGCAAAAAAAGAGTTTTGTTTTTATTTTTACTAAAATAAATCTTTTTTTATATATATATAATATATATATATATATATATATATATATATATATATATATATATATATATAGTATATATATATATTATATATATATATAACTATGCATAAATATCATATTAGTATATATAATATATATATGACCCCATTAAAAGAGATAGAAGAAAAAGTGAAACTTGGTTAATGTTAATCTTTTAAAAAATAATTCCCATTTGCCTTAAAAGGAAAGTATTTGATTAATGCATCCTACCTATTATGACGTACGGTAGTGGACATGAACATTAACTGCTAAATCATTAAAAAAACTGCAGGTGGCGCAGTGGAACATGGAATGGCAAATGACTCGGCATTACTAGCGCGATCGAAAGACCTAAAAAACAAAAAAACCCACCCCCCATTGCAAATGGATAAGCGGAGCAAAACAAAAAAAATTTAAATCTTAAATTTCTGTGTAAAGAGTTTAAATTAAATTAACAAGGATAGTGTATTAAAGATTAACAGACAATATTTGGATTAAAACAACACTTGAATGGATTCACGTAGGAAACGTCCAAAAAAATACAAAAGTTAATAGGACAGACTTCGTAAAAAACCACAACCTGGTAATTTAAAGATATGTGACATAGTTGGGCAGCGCGAAACCTTGAGATAGCACTTGGTAGTAGCATTATAAAGACTTCTTCCTGCAGTTGATTGATAATGGATGAATTATATATATAAATATATATATATATATTATAATATATATATATAATATATATATATATAGTATATATATTATTATATATTATATATATATATATATATATTGATATATTATATATACATAATATATAATATATATATATATATATATATATATATATATTAGTGAGTGAGAATATATTATATAAACTATATATAATATATATATCAACGCAGGTTCCAATTTTCGGCGCTCACCTCTTCGACGCCATTACCGTGTATGCGACGAGCTCATCGACGAGTGCCTTAAAGGAAGGGCGTGGGATCCCCGAATGGGACGAGCCATCATTTCAAAATCATCGGTCATGTTTTTCCATCAATTCAAGGTCTTAACGTAAGTGCAGATTCAAATCGCTTTCATACGTGCTTTTTTAATTATTTTTTTTCCGTTCGTTTTTGTTTTATTTGATTTTTACTTTTTCTTTTATTATTTATTTTCTTTATTGCTTATGTTTGTTTATCAGTATTTTATTTATATTATTATATTAATAATGATTAATTAGTTATATGATATGATTTTAGTTGATTTTGACTATCGCACTGAACTTTTAATAATGTGGGAAAACACCATATATATATATATATTATACAATAATATATATATATATATATATAATATATATATATATATATATATATATATATATACTATAATATATATATATATATATATATATATATATATATATATATAACCCACCCCTTCCCCTTTCTCCATCACCACTTTGGAGCTGGCTGCCTCCGGTAGTGAGGTTGGTACCTGTGCGAAATTTCCCACCTGTTCTAATGTACAGTCATCTTTCTCTATATAATTTATGCAGCATTTGCCGTCTTTAATCTAATTTCTATTTTTTTGAGTATCACCTTTTCTCCTCTTTACCTTACCTCTTATTCTTAGCAGAAACTCGAGTGTTTTAGTATTTTCATTGCAAACTCTACTTTGCTCTATCTTTTTGCCTCTACCTTCAATTCATCTTATCACTTTTAGCCAAACATGATTCTATTGCTAAATTCATCTGTTCTGCTTTCTTATCTCCTGTCTCAACTAATTCTCCTAAATTCTTCGACTACTTAAGCTCCAAATTAGAACACATTCTCTCGTCTTATCCTTTCCCTGAAATCATCATGCTTGCTGATTTTAATGTTCACCACCTCCAGTGGGTTTTTTCTAATTCTCAAAATAAAGTTGGGGAACTCTCCTACCATTTCTCTATCTAGAATAACCCTCAGCAGATGGTGCATCTCCCTTCTCATATTCCTGATTGTCTGTAGATGACCCCAATCTACCTGACCTTTTCTGCACTTCCAATCCTACTTATTTTGTTACACTCTCTCTACTTCTTGGTTCCTTCTATCACCTTTTTATTTCTGTGACCTTTTCTATCTCTTCAAGTCTTCCTCAGGAAAGACCCCCTTCCCACCACCCAGCCTACTACGGGGAAATATTTTTGACACCTCATTGCTGCTAACTGGTCGGGCTTCCGGTCGTACTTATTTCATTTCCCGTGGAATCATTACTGCTTAAGCTGGAGGGGTTCCTCTGAGTGTAAATAACGTATAATCGAGATGATATTCTCGGGCATGGAGGCATGCATACCATATTCTCTTCTTTCCCTTCTACTAAAATTCATAATCCTTGGTCTAATTATGCTTGTTTTCGTTCTATTTGCCGCAGGGGCGCTGCCCTTAGGTATTTTCGTCGTCTTCAAAACCAGAAACTCAAGCTACTAATGTTTCATCTCAGAATAGTGCAAAATCTATTTTCCTTATAACTAAAAGCTCCTTTCCCCATCGAAAATGCAATGATCCTTTCGGTTCTTCTTCCTCACGTCCTTTCATTTTGCAAGAAATGTGAATTCTAACCTTGCTTTTTCCTCTTACCCTCCAACTCATTAATGCATAATATTGTAATTTATTCTAAAGAAAATTCTTCTTCAGGTGAACGACCCTGACGGTATTTCAGTTGTAGTTCTTTAAACTTGCTCTTCTGAGCTCGCACCCTGGATTTTAAATCATTTCTTTTCTGCCTATTGACTTCGACCTTCCCTTCTCGCTGAAAGCGTGCTCTCATTCAGTGTGTACCAAAGAGGGGGAGACTCCTTTCAACCCTCTGACCCTCTCCCTATTGCTTTAACCTCAGTGCCACCCAAAGTTTTCAAATCTATCCTTAGGGAAGATTTGGAAACCTCTTAAATCTTGTAACTATGTCTGATAGCCAGTATGACATTCCTAAAGAATTCTCTGCTTATGATCTACTTTACCTTCTCTTTGATACTTAGTTCCCTATTCTTCGTCATTTCAGTGAATCTATTGAAAAGTATGATTTCTAAACTTCCCTCTTTCGTTGTTTATCCATTTATCTAATTTCTTTTCTGGTTGTTTTATAAAATCTGTTGTATAAGGTCACCGTTTATCCTTTAAATCTATTAATAGTTTATAACCGGCCTCCAGCTCTTTTCCTACTTCTTATTAATGACCTCTCTATAACTTCGTGACCTACCCACTCCTATGCCGCA
>JABUQX010050174.1:15000-66534 GCA_015478945.1 Trachelipus rathkii
AGTGTACCAACTCTACTTACTGTTTCGAAAGAAGTTACTGAAGATAATTCTGACAACTCTACATCCAAGGCAGAAGATGTATATCTCTCAGAAAATAATAGGGGCTCTACACCATAGTTGTTCAATCAAAATGAACTTAATAATTTGACTCGAGATTTAAATTTTGACAAAAAAGCTGCGCAATTACTTGAATCAAGGCTGAAAGCGAAGAACCTTTCTTCTCCTGGTATGTCATTATTCTGGTATCGTCATAGAGAAAAAGATTTATCTCCCTATTTCACTGGAAAAAAATAAAATAGTTTTTTTGTCATGATGTTTATGGTTTGATGAACTATTTTGGTGTCAACTACAACCCAGCAGACTGGAGACTATTCATAGATTCTTCTAAAAACAGCCTGAAGAAGTTCTCTTGCATAATGACAATAAATTCAATTCACTTTTGATAGCTCACTCATTCATTTGAAGGAAACAACATATCAAAATATGAAAACTCTTTTAAACAAAGTGAAATATGTAGAACATATTGGACACTTTGTGATGACTTTAAGAAGTAATTTGGAATGTTACTTTGAACACAACCTGGATACACCTAAATGCCATTTTTTATTTGGCGAAATGGGCAGTAAGCCTAATAGCCCATTTGAAAATTCTGCCATCCGGTCAAATGCATTATAAAATACTCCTCTTGTGGATAGAAAAAAACGTTCTTTTCACCTCCTTTACATATAAAACTGGGTCTAATGAAACAATTCACTAAGGTTCTCTCTAAAGGATGGTTTACTTTCCCGAATTGCTACAAAAAGTTCCCCAAGTATTATTTAGAAAAGCTGCAAGGAAGGTATATATGTAAGCCCCGCAGATGTCGACAACTTATGTCTGATAATGAATTTGAAAAAAAAAAAAAAAAACAGTTGAAAAAAAAAGCGTGGTTGTTTTTAAAACGATTGTTCATAACTTTTGGGGAACTTTGCAGTTATTCTTAATTTAACACATTAATAGTGGAAATGTTGAAACTTTTTAAAACTGGCTGCAGCATGAGTGGTGAAAATTCCCCTTTCTTCATTCCAACTTGAAATTTTCCCCAATAATTATAATTTATTGAGATGTCAGTGAGGAGGAAAATGAAAAGCGTTTCAATCAAAGTATCAATGAGATGGAAAAGAGATATCAAGGTAGATATAAGAATATGATGGCAGATTATTCTTTTTATGTTGAAAAGAGATTATCAAGAAAAGAATGTGCATAAATCACATAAACAACGTCTTTAGTCTGCTAAAAGTAAGGAGGTATATGTAATTATGTTACATGCCTGTATTTATTTTGTGATAATTGAAATTAAATAATTTCCATTTGATGAAACAATAACATCACTTTCCATAATTATTGTTCTTTCAAATATGCAAAAAGTGTTTCCTCCTTCTCTTGGCATTACTCTTTTCTAGTTTCTTTCTGATCGTTCATTCAAACACTTGTTGATGAGTGAACTTTTCATCCTTTCCTCTTTTAATTGGGCGTGTTCTTTAGGTTTTCTGTTCTATCCCAACTTTATTCCTGCTTTTGATCAACGACTTTTCTTAGGCTACATTTCTAACTTTGTTCCCTCCTATGCCGATGACTCAACTCTCGAATCTTCACTCCATTCAAATCTTCCCTCTTCTTTTGCATCTAGATTTTCTAATCTGGTCGGAATTTACCATGTGTCGTAACGCAAATCTGTAAATCAACTCTTTAAAAAAACTTCTCAATCTCCCTCCCTAAACACTCTCGCCAAACTTATCATCTTCGACGGAGGCTCTAACGTCTCACCTGTGAACAACATAAACATTCTTAAGACTGAACATAAATAACGACTGTCTTGAGTCCTCATATCGCATGTTTGGCGAAGGTGGCCCCAAAGGAGCTGGGATTCTGTTCAGGTTGTGTGAATTTTTTTTTCTTCTGCTCAGTTTCTCCAGTACTAGAGTTGAGGCCAGAGCTGGAGCCAGGGTAGGAGCTAGGGCGGAGCAGGAAGAAAGAGAATACAAGACCCAAACCATGAGAACCCTTCTCATGCTGTCCTGATTGTTTGACCCCACGAGAAGTGTCCGCTGTGGGATCAAAGGAACACAAATATGTGGAAATCGAGAGACCATTTGCTGTATAGGAATATAATAAGTACATGGGGAAGTTGATCTGACCAGATATGGCTCATCGACTATACCCGATCAACTTCAATTATTTGCTAGACCTTTGCATTGTCAATGACTAGCTGTTGTACCGGAGGGTGCATGAGAGCAAAGAGAGCAGGAAAAACTTTATGCCATTTGTCGATTTCAAGATCGAGATGGCAGAAGGCTTACTGAACTCTAGGTTATTGGTACCGTCCAGAAGGAAGACCGAGCACATACCAGAGTTGAGGCCAGAGCTGGAGCCAAGGTAGGAGCTAGGGCAGGAGCCAAGGAAGAAAAGAGAAAACCAAGACCAAACCACGAATATGCTCCTGCAGAGTCTGTAAGGTATGACAACGTGTCTCACTGGCCAATGTTTACCAAGGACAGGAAACAATGAAAACTTTGCATGAAACTCAAGACAAGTGCCATGTGCGAGAAATGCAAAGTTCATCAGTGCCTGGTCCCTCGGGAAAACAACACTATGTGTTTCATTCAATACCACAAGCATTGAGTCTAGTCTTCCTCTACCCTACCTCGTCCATCAAATATATATATATATATCTATATATATATATATTATATATATATATATATATATATATATATATATATATATATATATATATATATATATATATATATATATATATATATATATATATATATTATATTTTTATATATAATTATAATATATATTCATATATTCTTCCCCTTTTTTATAGAATTATAATATATATATAATATATAATATATAATATATATATATTATATATATATATATTATATATATATATATATATAATATATATATATATATATATATATATATATAATATATATATTTATTTGAAGAAGTTTATATATTTTTTTTTGTTTTTACTTTTCTATTATTTTTTAACTTTTATTTTTAGGCTGGAATAATATTAGAGCTATACGTATATATTTTTTTCTTTTATAAAAAAAAATCTAGAAATATGCATAACTGTATTTATTTATACCTTATTTGCATGTTTTATTTAGTAATTTATATTATTTATATGCAAATAATTACTACAGTGCCAAATATTAAAAATATACTGTTAAGTCCGGATGAGTCACCCGTGACCCATTTTTTTATTGGCACTAATTATTATTTTTTGAACAAAAAAAAAGTCCTAATGTGTTACTAGGGTCCTATTTACCTTATTTAAAAATAAAAAAATTTAAATATATTTTTTCATAATTCAGGACTGAAAGTGAAGGCTCACGTTCTCACGCTCACTTGAGGAAATTGTGCTGGGCAAGGAATTAGATGGGTTTACATTCCTTTTGTTTTCTTTTTGCCTCCCTCTTTGAAAGTGAACTGCCCGTGAGTGGTGGTATCGTATATATATAATATATATATATATATATATATATATATAATATATATTATATATATATATATATATATATATATATATATATATATATATTATATATATATATATATATATATATGATATATATATATATACTAGAGAGAGAGAGAGAGAGAGAGAGAGAGAGAGAGAGAGAGAGAGAGAGAGAGAGAGAGAGAGAGAGAGAGAGAGAGAGATTTTAAACTTGATTTGTGAAAAAAAACTGACTTGACACTGGAAAATGGAGGTCAATTTTCGAGATCAGCGCTACAAAATGATTAAGAATCTGATGTAATGATAAAAAATATAGATCGACTATTTTTTTTTCAAAAGTCGAACTGTGCAATTAATTGTTATATTACAGAGCTCTTACCATCTTTTTAATCAAAATATTTTATCATTTTCTTCTAAATGTTTTATTCTTTAATATTGTACTTGGTTTCAGATAAGCATAGACGAAAACGGGGACGCTGAAGGCTCCTTCATACTGATCAGCATTGGACAGGACAATGATAACGCGAATTTGCTGGGGTGGCGTCGGGTCGGGGAGTTTCTTTATACGAAAGGTTCCACTCAGATGATGCACTCATTGAAGAACGTTCCAGTAAGTTACAATATTGAAATATATATATATATATATAATATATATATATATGGCTATTTTATTATTATATATATATATATATATAATATATATATATATATATATATATATATATATATATATATATATATATATATGATATATATATATATTATATATATCATATATATATATAATTATTATTTTATCATATTATATTATAATATAGTATATATATATATATATATAATATAATATATATATATATATATATATAATATATATATATTATATATATAATATATAATATATATAACCAATAATATATATAATATATATTATATATATATATATAATATATATTATATATATATGCTTTTTAGTATTTTATGTACTGTTCTTTTCGAATGTAAGTTTGGCGCGGTTTTTAATTTAGCGAATTCTTGCGATGTATATAGTCAGGTTAGGGTAGGTTAGGTTTAGGTTAGGTTAGGTAGGTTTAGTTAGGTTAGGTTAGGTTAAGGTTAGTCAACTACTCGCTCACAAAATTCGCGAAAATAAAAACCTCGCCAAATTCACACTCGAAAATAACTAAAATAACAAAAAAAAATAAAAAAAAAAAAAAAGACATAAAGTACTAAAAAAAGCCATATATTATATATATATATATATATATATATATATATATATATATATATATATATATTATATATATATATATATATGTATATATATATAATATATTATAATATATAATATATAATATATATATAATATAATATATATATAGGCAATTGCAGGGCGGGACAAGAGGGCATACTTGCCCCTCCTGGAATACATAAAAAATAATGTGGTTCTTGCATTTAAATGATAAAACAAAGCAGCTATTATAAACTTGTACAAAATTAATTTGGTAGTTTATAAAATCTTGGTTATATTTAAAGTTAATACTAAAAGAAATATTATCGTCTTTTTATTTAGTCTTTTATAATTTAAATACATCATTTACTAACATACTGTATTTTATTTGCTATACTCAAGAAATTCAGTTGGCAACCCTGCAAAGCTTCATCAGTATTCTTTGTTGAGCGTTCACGTTTATTTACATATTAATAAAAAAAATGACAAACTTCGCTGCGAAATTATCATTAATTAAGATCAAAGTTAACATTTCACAAGTTTTTTTCTTCCTTTTTTTAAAAAATTTAAAGTTACTATAACTTTTTTATAGCCAAAAGAGATTATATATATATATATATATATATATATATATATATATATATATATATATAATATATATATATATATATATATAAAAAAAAATATATTTTATTTTTATTATATATATATATATATATATATATATATATATATATATATTAGTACTATATAAGTAGTATAGGGTAGACAATGGCAGCCAGACTGACATCCGGAAGTTGCAAACCGGATGTTGCCAAATGTTGCAAGCAACATTTTGGGGCACCATTTGGTTTTTTCCAAGCTGACGTGTCAAGGTTAGGGTTTTTAAAGTCGGTGAGACCGAATTTAGGTCTGGAAGACCGTTTTCGGAGGTTTTAGCCTCCCAAAAGGGGGCGGAGCCCCCCAAAGGGGGGCTTTTTGTTCCTAAAAGGTTTTAAAAATGATCGGTAGATAATTTTTGAATGATTTCAATCGATTTATCGTGATCGATTACCCAATATATCGATGTTTAAATCGTCTTTCTACGTGCTCTGGTTGGCTTTTTACATTGAAAAATATATACGAAAGAAAGTTTTCACATTAATAAAGCTTACTTAGCATCATCTGAACTATGAATTATAATACACAACAGACAAACCTGACACGCCTTAAACAATGAATAAGACCTGTTATCGTAACAAGTTCCCACACTTAACCACAGCAAAGTAAACTTAACATAGCATACAAAGACATAAACCTATTCACACTTTGTCAAGCATATCTCTAACACAACAATGTTAATTTATATTAACATGGTAATATTTAACTAAAATTTATCACACATTGGTTAATTATCTACTGATCAACGAAATATACTTCTAAAGCGTTAATAAAGTTTCCATATCAATAAAGCTAACATAAGCATAACATGAACTAAGAAAATAATGTACAAAGACAAACCTAACACAACTTACACACGAATAAACTGTTAACATTAACAAAGTTCCACACTTAACACCAGTAAAGTAACTAACATTGCATGCAAAACGTAACCTATTCTTACTTTTCAAGCATATCTCTAACATATTAACGTTAATTTACAGCTGACACGCACATTTAGCAAAAAATGTTTTACGACTCAGCCGCGAAGGGTGAGACGCTTACGCCTCCTTCGGAGGGTAAAACGCCCCGCTTACACCCCTTCGGGGTGAATCCGCTCTCTCAGGGTTTTTACACTCTTTCAAGGGGCGCATCCCCTTGGTTTTTCTCTCGGGAGGTTGATGTAATTGCTTTAGATACTCCTTGGTTAAGAAAATGTTTATCGTAAGTTAGTACGTTATGTTTCAACATATTACTATGACAGTTGTTGAGATAACACTGGATTTGTTAGAGAAATGATTAGTTTTGTAAGATATTACTGTGTTAACTGACGATGATGTGTTAGAAACGTGAGCCTAGGTTAAGTTTTTGTTGAGTAATGTTAGGTTTGCCAGAGAATTTTGCTAAGTCTTACGGTTTTATTCATAGTTCAAATGATGTTATACACGAGACGAGTGCCACTTTGATGAAGATAGTGTTAATTTAGTTCCAAATGTTGGTATCTTTGATAGATTGGTCCTTTATTGGAGGGATTTTGATAGATAATACGTCTTTACCTGTTGCTGATATGCGGCAAAAGTGGGAACATATCGAGTATTGTATGACGTGATGGCTACTTTACCTTTGATAAGTAGGGAATTTTCAGGATGTTAGTGGATTATTCATCCGCGATGTATGTTAGGTTTGCATTTGTACCTTATATTCTTAGTTCAGGTTACGATATGTTAGCTTTTTGATGCTAAAACTTTGTTGCGTAAGCATATATTGTAGGTCAGTATATAAAGAACTTATTTTTATGTTATGTTTATCCAAAATGATACTCCAAATATGACTTGGATCAATAGATCAATAGATCATAGGCGGATGGGTGGGTAGGGGCCTGCAGGGATGGATGGATGGTATGATTTACTGATTTACTGATTTACTGCTTTAAAATCAGTAAACTATTACACTTTACTGTGATATTTTATTCAAAGAACTTATTTTTATGTTATGTCAGGTTAAAATTTTGTTATTTTTATGTTATGTTTGGTTAAAACTTTGTTATGTTTGCAATTATCCGTTGGTGATTATGATATTTAGACGAGGATATGATAAATTTTTGTTAAATATTACGAAGTTGATGTAAAAAAAAATTGATACGTCAGCATTATATTCGTTGTCTGTATGATGATTAGACAGGTTTATGCTATATTTTTTGTTAAATATTACGATGTTAATGTAAAATTAACATTGATATGTTAGAGATATGCTTGAAAAAGAGGGAATAGGTTACGTTTTGTATGAAGTGTTAGGTACTTTACTGTTGTTAAGTGTGGAAGTTTGATATGTTAGTAGTTTATTCGTACGTATGGTGTTGTTAGGTTTGTCGTTCTACATTATATTCTTAAGTTCAAGCGTCATTGTTACGTCTGCGTTATTAGTGCTGCAGGCTTGGTCGACGTATGGCAAGATCTTGCGCTTTAATATTAGTGATACTAAAAAACATCTTGCTTAAAAGCATAGACAATTGACGCTGCCGTAGTATTTTATGAAATCAAAGATCACTAGACCGAAGTCATGGTGGGAGGGTGGGGGGGGGGATGGTTTGATTACTCATTTCCCGTAACCTAACCCTACCAATCTTGAACAAACTACCTAACCTAATGATATTTTATTCACCTATTAATAGTCTGTAATATTTGGATAAAACTTTTATGTTTACAGTTATTTTTGTAGGTCTGTATGATAATTAAGATCAAGGTTATGATAAATTTTTTTGTTAAATATTACTGTGTTTTTGTAAAATTTAAGCAAGTAATTAATGTAGAGTATGCTTCGAAAAAGTATGATAGGTTTAAGTTTGTATGCAATGCTGTTACTTTACTGGTGTTAGGGTGGAACTTTGTTAATGTAACTGTTTATTACTCGTAAGATGAGTTGACGGTTGTCATTGTACCTTATTTTCTTAATTCATATGATTCTATGTTAGCTTTATTAATGTTGAAAACATTGTTTATGTAGCATATATTTGCTGGTTAGTATATAAGAACGCATTTTTGTGCTATGTTTATCCGAATTGATACTCGAAATGCGACGTAAAATCAATAGTGTTAAATGTTAAAATTAACATTGATATGTTAGAGATTGTGCTTGAAAAAGCGTGAATAGTTTACGTTTTTGTACGCTGTGCTAGGTACTTTACTGTTGTTAATTATGTAAACTTGGTTAATGTTAGTTGTTTATTTCATGCGTAAGGTGTGTTAGGTTTTGTCATTGTATAATCATATTCTTAGTTCTGGTAAATGTTATGTTAGCTTTATTTATGTGAACTTTGTTTACGTTAGCATATATTCGTTGGTTAGTATATTAAGAACTTATTTTTTATATGTTATTGTTGTTGTTGTTGCTGTTGATCTAACGAGAATATATACTCTTTTGAAATGATATGGTTCGTTCGTGTGCGTATTCTTTGTTTACTTTTTCTTCTGATTGGTTGAAAGAAAGATTTAATTACCTTTAAGGATTGTTTAAAAAATACAAAAATTTTTAAAATTTTTTTTTCCCCTTTTTTTTTTCCATTAAAGGGGGGAAACTTTTATCGTTGTGCTGATTCGACGACATCTCCCCTTATATCACGCCTTTTGTGATATCCTTCAGAGGAGTTTCGTTATTTCGCAACGATGTGTCATTTATATTTTATCGTAAACCGAATGGCGACTCCTCTCTACCTTAACCTGTATTTCACCAGAGGATCAAATAATAGACCCTTATTCAGCTTGTGTTGATGGATCATCAAGATATCCGACATCGCAGCAGCATAGGGTAGAGGATAAGTGTTGTGTTTATCCGATGGTCGCACGCAAGTGAAAAGTATGGAAATAGGTTACGTTTTGCATGCAATGTTATTACTTTACTGGTGTCAAGTGTGGCACTTGTTAATGTTAACAGTTTATTCATGTGTAAGTTGCGTTAGGTTTGTCGTTGTACATTATTTTTCTTAGTTCATGTTACGTTATGTTAGCTTTATTGATGTGGAAACTTTATCACGTTAGAGTATATTCGTTGATCAGTAATGATAAGCTGGACAAGGTTAGATACATTTTTTTGCTAAATGTTTGCTGTGTCAGTTGCAAGATTAACGTTTTAACATATGTTGAGATATGCTTGAAAAAGTAAGAAATAGGTTACGTTTTGCATACAATGTTAGTTACTTTACCCCGGTGTTAAGTGTGGCACTTGGTTAATGTTAACAGTTTTTTATTCGTGTGTAAGTTGTGTTGGGTTTGTCTTGTACATTATTTTTCTTAGTTCATGTTATGGTATGTTAGCTTTATTATATGGAAACTTTATTACGCTAGAGTATATTCGTTGATCAGTAGGATAATTACACCCAATGTGTGATAAATTTTAGTTAATAATTACGATGTTAATATAAATTAACATTGTTGTGTTAGAGATATGCTTGATAAAGTGTGAATAGGTTTCATGTCTTTGTATGCTATGTTAGTTACTTTGCTGTTGTCAAGTGTGGAATTTTGTTTAACTATTAACAAGTCTATTCCTGTTTAAGGCGTGTCAGGTTGTCGGTTGTGTATTATATTCATAGTCCAGATGATGCTAAGTAAGCTTTATTAATGTGAAAAACTTTGTTAACGTTAACAATTTATTCATTTTTCCGCTGACAGTGTATAAAGAATTTATTTTATGCTATGTCTTACCCAAAAATGATACTCGAAATGTGACTTGAAATCAATAGTCAATAGATCAATAGATCAATAGTCACGACTGAACAGGAGGGATGGTTGGATGGTGGTTTGATTACTGATTTACAGGCTTTAGGTTATGTAAAACATGACAATTTAGTAAACAATTTGAGCCTTGAATCAATAGATCAATAGATCAAATAGATTAATAGATCAATAGATCATGATTGAGCAGGAAGGGTAGGTTGGGTGGCTTGATTTACTGATTTACTGATTAGGGTATGTAAAACATGACAATTTTAGTAAACAAATTTGACTTGAAATCAATAGATCAATAGATGCAATAGATCAATAGATCAATGATTGGACAGGAGGGTTAAGGTTGGGTGGCTTGATTACTGATTTACTGGTGAATGTAAAACATGACAATTTTAGAAAAATTTGCACTTAATCAATAGATATTAGATCAATAGATCAATGATCAATTAGAAACAATAGTATTCATGATTGAACAGTGTGTAGTTAGATGGCTGCATGACTGATTTAAGTGTTTAGGAGTAATGTAAAACATGACACATTTTAGTAAAAAATTTGACCTTAATCAATAAATCAATTAGATCAATAGATCACAGAAGGGTTGAGGAGGGTAGTTTGACTTACTGATTTACTGTTTACTGTTTAGGGTCAATGTAGACGTAAATTTGTGAGTTAAAGCTTTAAAGCGACCTGGCAGGTGGTTTTTATTTATTTATTTATTTATTTATTTTTTTTATTTATTTTATTATTTAAAGATAGTGCAAAATATTGATGAAAAGAATTTTCCTATGACATCGATATTTCTTGATGGTACTAAAAACCATTTATTTTGCGAAATCTACAGACCTACTCCATAATCTTATATATAAGAACACCAAGCATATTGTTCGGATTACAGGGCATTAATTTTCGGGACACTTGTACAAATTATATCGGGAAGCCAGGGAGCGCGGCCTCTGCAAGCGTGCACAACTACCCAGTCAACCAGTGAAGCTCGCTATAGAGAGCATTAAGACCTCGCGTATACGGCAGAAATTGACTATAGACAGGTTAACTTTCTGCACTTGGACAATGAAGTCCCATTCGCGAGATCGCTTCTTGTCAGTTAAACGTCTCGACACCTCTGTAGTAAGTTTGATGCAGCTCATACTGCTTTATTTCAGTCAGGACGCCCTCCATAGATGGGGCACGGGGTCGTCTAGTTTAAATCACGCTAACTAGCCGACTTCATAACCACATGATTTGAGTTTCTCTCCGAACTACCTTAACAATATACTTATCGTAGTAAATTGAATACGACACCAATATTGTTGTTACGACTGTTTATTAACTCAGCACGCGCTAGCCGGGCTCAGCACCGGAAGCCCGGTACTGACTCCGACTCCTCTGACTCCGACTCTTTCCTCATTCTTCTTCCTTCCTCCTTTCTCCTCTTCTTCTTTCTTCTTCTTCCCTTTCTTCTTCTTCTCTCTGTTTTGCATTCCATGCATTTTCTTCTTCTTTTTTTCAACTGGGGAGCCCCTCCGGATGGGTTCTCTAGACTCCGAAGCTGAATCCGACTCCGACTCCGACTCCAAACTCCGACTTCTCTACCATGTCTCCAAGTTTCAGTCTTCTTACGATCATTTTAATTTTTTTGTGGGGCAGCGCCCCCCCCCCTTACAGGGGGACGCTGGGGTATGTAATCTCGTCTCCGACGAGATTACGTCATCATATAGCTCACATCCAAATTTAAGCACTATACGTAAAGCCTAACATGGTTTTCAGGACGGATTTGACCTTGGCGCTAAGGGGGCAGCACCCACTTAGGGGTGACCTATGGTCACCAAAACTCGCGTGGGATCAGTTTAACACATCATAGAACATATTCCAAGTTTCAGAACGATACCTTTATTCCTTCATAGAAAAATCGGTTGGCTCTCAACCTGTACACTTACTACAGCGATTAATCGAATGTTAATTATTGTTAATTATTTCTTTCGATTATAATTTTTTCAATGTAAAAAAGCCAACTCAGAAGCAGCGTAGAAAGAACGATTTTAAATCATCGATATAGGGGTAATCGATCACGATAAATCGATTGAACCATCAAACAAATGGATCTACCGATCATTTAAACCTTTCTAGGAACCAAAAGCCCCCCTTTTGGGAGGCTAAACCTCCGAAAACGGTCTTCAGACCTTAATCGGTCTGACGACCTTTAAAACCTATCCTTGAACGTCAAGCTTTGAAACGCAAATGTTTGGCAAACATGCTGCTTTTGCAACATTGCAACATCCGGTTTTGCAAACTCCGATGTCCAGTCTGGCTGCCAGTTGTCTACCCTATACTACTTATATATATATATATATTATATATATATATATATATATATATATATATATATAGATATACAATATAAATGTATATATATACACCTAATATGTATGTAGATATATAAAATATATATATAATATGGTTGACTTCAATACTTCATAAACACAGTTTCTCTATGTATTTATTCTTCAAAATCTTGCACACAACTGTTATAAAAGTCCTTCTGAAAAGACACAACGCAAGCCTTTCCTTTTCATAATATTCCTGTAACGTCTTTTTCTCATTGTCTTTATGGAAGGATCTTATCATTTATTTCACTAAAGAAGATTCTAAAAGGTTTTAGACGTTTTAATACGTCTTCAGAACTTCTTTACACCACCCTATTTGATTGCTTTGTACAGGGGCGTTGTTCGCTCTTGAATGAAGTATGCATCGCTTAACCAGAGGTGGGCAGTAGCAAAAGGTTGCAAAAGTATTTTATTTCTTCATTTAAAAGATAGGTGCTATCGCTGAGAACAGAATAAAATAACAGCGGCTTCACCAATTCTTCTACGTTTCCGAAATCGTAGCGGCGCTAGCGCTACCAGTACCTAATAAGGCGACGCTAACTATAGCGGAGCCACTAGCCTCGCCTTTTTTTTACTGTCACTAGCGATAGTGAATCTAAGTTTTCAGAATAGTTGCGGTAGTAGTATCGCCACTGCTATTTTACGCCGTTTTCAGCGACAGAAGAAAGAAAACTTTTTTTCAACATTTCAGTAGCGCCGTTGCTGCCCTCCTCATTTCATATCCCCAGAGGGATTCTGATCACACTCACATTTCGGTAAGGGTGCAATCTAAGATTTTGTGCCTTATAAACTCTCTTACTCTCACTAATTCTCTTCACTCACTTTCCAGTGGTCGGAAATTGCCTCACTCTTCCTGTACCACTGTTGCCTCACTGTTCCTGAGTAGTAGGACGCGGATTCCGGACCCCCAAAAACCCACCTGTGACCGACGAAAAACCCACCTGACCTATTTACCTGCCCTTGACCTTTTTTGACCGTGATCTTTTTTGGCCTTGACCTTTTTTTGAGCCCCAAATTTTTTGGCAACCCTAATTTTTTTGGCAACCCTAATTTTTTTGGCAACCCTAATTTTTTGGCAACCCTAATTTTTGCAACCCTTCGAAGAAGGGTTGCGCCAAACGGTTGCGCAGCAACCGTGGTACGTGTCCCACCCTAATTTTTCGACCAACCCTTTGGTCTTCATGGTCAATTTTGGCGCCACCCTAAATTTTGGCCCAACCTAAATTTTTTTGCAACCTAATTTTTTTTCTTTCAACCGTTTTTTTTTTTTTTTTTTTTTTTTTTTTTTTTTTTTTTTTTTTCCTTTGGTCTTCCATGGGTCAATTTTGGCCCACCCTAATTTTTGGCGAACCCTAAATTTTTGGCAACCCTAATTTTTCGGTCTACCCTTTGGTCTTCCAGGGTGCAATTTTGAGAACCGAAATTTTTCGGTCAACCCTTGTGTATTCTACGGTACAATTTTCACACACACACACACACACACACACACACACACACACACACACGACCCCACGTGGCTACGTATATATATAATATATATATATATATATATATTATATATATATATATATTATATATATATATATATATATATTTATATATATAATATACTATATATATATTATAAATAATATATATATTATATATATATAATATCACAGATTTACTTACACACACACAGATTTACGTTTCACTCACACAATATTTACTTAGCACTTACACAGATTTACTTAACACTCACACGATTTAACTTACACAGCACAGATTTACACACACACACACCTAACACACACACACACACAACATCCTAGACACTTACACTATGACACTTATGCACACTATGTCACTTATACACATAAAAAATTTTTTCACTATGACACTTTATACTACACTTACACTCAACCATAGACACTTGCAATTTACCCATAGACACTTACATTTACGCCTAGACACTTACACTATGACACTTATGCACACTATGTCACTTATACACACATACACTATGACACTTATACACACATACACTATGACACTTATACACACATTCACTATGACACTTATACACACCTACACACGCCATAGACACTTACATTTAACCCATAGACACTTACACTCAGCCATAGACACTTTGTACACACACACACACACACACACACTCACATAGCATCCACTATGACACTTAATATCGCCTTACACATCTTGATGACACCTATCTGATGGTTCATCTTGATGGCGCAACTTTGATGATGCCATCTTTGAAGGTTCAGCAATTATTGATGAACCATTCATCTTTGATGACGTTCTCTTTGTCGGTTCATTCTTTGATGACTAGATTTATTGAGGGTTCAGTACATTTTGATGATTCAGTACATTTTGATGGTTTCCCAATCACCGTAAGGGTAGTCTAGGAGTGTTCTATTAGTGTTCTATGAGTATTAGATGAGTGCCAGGTGAGTGCCAAGTGAGTGCCAATGAGTGCCAATGAGTGCCAAGTGAGTGCCTAGTGCCAACTGAGTGCCAACATAGTGCCAACTGAGTGCCACTTTTTTCAAGCCTTTTCTAGCCTCCCCTGAGCCTAGAATAACCCTAATATGGGTGTCTACCCCTAGGTTATAAGGTATGAGGAATCGATTGGGTGTATATTACAAGTGCTAGGTATGCTTCCTACTATGAGTAGTCTTTTTCTAACTTTATACACACTATGTCACTTATACACACATACACTATGACATTATACACACATACCTGTGTCAGCTTATACACACATACACTATGACACTTATACACACATTCACTATGACACTTATACACACTTACAGTCACCCATAGACACTTGCACTCACAAATAGACACTTACACTCACCCATAGACACTTACACTCACCCATAGACACTTACACTTACCCATAGACACTTGCGATTGGTGTATATATTATAAGTTGCTAGAATGTTTCCTACTATGAGTTAGGGCATTTCTAACCTTTTCTGCCTTTTTCTACCCCCCCCCATCTAAAGAACAGAGCTAAATATTGAATGTCCTCCCTTAGATCATAAGCGGGCCTACAGGGTACATCAATGCGTCCTTCCCGCAAGGATGGCTAACGCCCGCACCCGCAGGTGCGACCAACCGCGTTCCCGCCCGCCGCGTGCGCCCGCAGGTGCAATATTTCCGCGTAACCACCGCCGCGTGCGCCCGCAGGCGCAATATTCCCGCGCGAATGAAAAATATATATATACTACGAGTCATTTCATTTTTATTTAATACTTAAACATTTTTATTAAAACATTTTCGCGAACCTAAAAACTGTAACTCATTACAGACATCTTTTTATATTTTTTACTTAAATATGTTTTAATTTATAAATTTTTAAAAATTGTAATGTAGGAGAAAAAAACCAGAGTGTCTGATATATAAACATTTTATTTTACTACAATTGTACGAAATTTTATTAAAAACATTAACATTACATACCTTAAAGCAGTAAATTAGTAATCAATAGAGGTGTTTTACCTAACACCTAAGGATTAGTATGCTTTTTTGTTTTACTGCTTTCTGCTTTAACTCATATGTTTTACTGCTTTAAACTCACATATTTATTAAAATTTAAATACCTTAAAGATTTCACAATAAATTTCAATAGAGGTGTTACATAGCAACAAGGTGGTTAGTATGCTTTTGTTTTACTGCTTTCTACTGCTTTAACTCATGTTTACTGCTTTAACTCAAATATGTTTTACTGCTTTAACTCATATATTTATTAACATTACAATACCTTAAATCAGTAAATCAGTAAATCAATAGAGGCTGTGACCTTAGCAACAAAGGGCTTTAGTATGCTTTTGGTTTTACTGCTTTAGCTGCTTTAACCTCATGTTTTAACTGTTTTAACTCATATGTTTTAAACTGCTTTAACTCGTATGTTTTTACTGCTTTAACTCATATATTTAATAACATTATGTTTTTTTATTTTTTTAATACTTTTTTATTTAGTTTTATTATTATTTTTATTATTTTTATTATTATTTTTTTATTATTTTTTATTATTTTATTTAATTATTAACCTAGTGTTTATTTATTCATCCTATTGGTTATTATTATTTAGAACAACACACACAACACACACACACACATACACATACACACACACACACACTCACTTTACACATATAACGTATAATTTATTAAAACATTTTATTTTATTTTATTATTATACTTAGTGTTATTTACTTCATGCCTATTGTTATTATTATTTAGAACACACATACACACACACACACAAACACACA
The DNA here is from genome assembly GCA_015478945.1 of Trachelipus rathkii. NCBI lineage: Eukaryota > Metazoa > Arthropoda > Malacostraca > Isopoda > Trachelipodidae > Trachelipus > Trachelipus rathkii. Next base: position 31,782 of record JABUQX010050174.1, read on the forward strand.
ACACACAAACACGACACACACCCACACACACGCCCACTCACTTACACACATTAACGTATAATTTTATTAAAACATTTTATAATGTTTTAATTACACGTACATTTTTATTACTCATTCAAATATATACTAAAAATTATTTCAAAGTTTCTTAAATTTTTTAATAAATCAATCATTATCTTTGAACAAAGAATTTATTATTAACTGTTAATACTTTTTGTTTATAAATTTTATAATCAGTAAATCAGTAATTCAAGCCCCTAGCACCCCTCTACACCAAGCTATGCCACGTTTTGTTCTATTGACTTACTGCTTTACATCATCTTTACCCATGTAATAAAGTATAAAATAGCAAAATAAGCCCTCTTCTCTGCTACACATAACATGTGATTTTTATTAAATCAAATTCTAGGTTTTTATTTAAAAATAAAAAATTATTCACTTACATTTATATTATTCGCTCGATGTTAACTAAAAATATTTCAAAGTTTTTTTAAATAATTCGGATTTTCTTTATTATTATTATTATTATCTATGTACATTGACAATCCATCACGAGAAAACACAACAACCCGCACTCCTTACAGATACGAAACTGACGCTCTCTCTCTGTAAAATGTGTTGAAATAACTACTTTAGGCCTAAATTTAGGATAATCCTTTTTGTACCCCGGGGCGATTTAGGCCTAATTCCCGGTCAAAATATATTTCAAACTGACTTTTTCTGTAAAATGTGGTGCAATAACTACGTTAGGCCTAAATTTAGGCTTAAATTCAGGATAATACCTTTTTGTAGCCCAGGCTGATTTAAGCCTAATACCAGGTCAAAAGGTAATTCCAGTATAGACAAAAATCATTGTTATTATTATTTTTATAAATATATTTCAAACTGAAACATGCTGGATCGGTAAGATCCTTTAAGGTGATGTATGTTAGCTTTATTAATGTGAAATTAATAATTATTTCTCAATGTAAGTATTTATATAAAATATGATATACACTTAGTAAAACACTTTTAATACAAATCAGATTAAACTTGTGCACCGCTTAACAGCTAAATGACTTGATTTTAAAATGAGTTTTGGGTCTAAAGATAATAAAACAGCACCTGCTCAAATACAAGTTTAAGGAACAAAGTTAATTTTCTTCAATCACAGGTAAGGCTCAGGATATGGAAAAACATGTTTTTTTACATACCTTAAAACCAAAAAGCGATAAATAATTCTCGACCAATCCCATACGAGGTCATATAGAGATAAGGATTACTTCCGTCCATCACAAGTAAGAAAACATTCTTCTTACCTGGCTAAAGGATCTTACCGACCAGCATGTTTTCAGTTTGAAATTATTTATAAAAATAATAATAACAATGAATTCTTGTCCTATACTGGAAATTATTTTGACCTGGAATTAGGCTTAAATCAGCCTGGGATACAAAAAAGGTTTATCCTAAATTTAGGCCTAACGTAGTTATTGCACCACATTTTAAGGAAAGAGGTATTTGAAATATATTTTGACCGGGAATTAGGCCTAAATCGCCCGGGGTACAAAAAAGGATTATCCTAAAATTAGGCCTAAAAGTAGTTATTTCAACACATTTTACAGAGAGAGGTCAGTTTCCTTTCTGTAAGGAGTGCGGGTTGTTGTGTTTTCTCGTGATGGATGTCAATGTACATAGATAATAAATAATAATAATAAAGAAAATCGATTATTTAAAAAAACTTTGAAATATTTTATTAACATCGAGCGAATAATATAATGTAAGTGAATAATTTTTATTTTAAATAAAACCTAGAATGATTTAAATAAAATACATGTAATGTTAGCAGAGAAGAACTTATTGTTTTGTTATTTTTATACTTATTTACATGGCTAAAGATGATGTAAGCAGTAAGTCAATAGAACAAACGTGGCATAGCTGGTGTAGAGGGGTGCTAGGGGCTGCCTTACTGATTTACCTGATTTATTGGCTTAGTACGTAAAATAATATTTTTTAATAAAATTTCATAAAATTTTAGTAAAAAGTATTTTAAAACTTGATAGTTATAAAAGTTTATTTTTTATTTAATAAACAAAAAGTATTAACAGTTTATAATAATAAATCCTTTGTTCAAAGATAATGAATTGATTTATTATAGAAGTTTCAAGAAACTTGAAATAATATTAGTTATATTTGAATGAGTAATATAAATTAACGTGTTTAATTATAACATAAAATGTTTTAATAAATTATACGTTATGTGTGTAAGTGAGTGTGTGTGTGTGTGTGTGTGTGTGTGTTTGGTGTGTGTGTGTATGTGGTGTGTGTGTGTGTTCTGAAGATAATAATAACAATAGCATGAGTAAATAATAAAAAGTATTAATAATAAAAAATAAATAAAATGTTTAATAAATTTCATACGTTATGTGTAAGTGAGTGTGCATGTGTGTGTGTGTGGTGTTGTGTGTGTGTGTGTGTGTGTGTGTGTGTGTGTTCTAAATAATAACAACATAGGATGGAGTAAATAACACTAAGTATAATAATAAACAAAAAATAATAAAAATAATAAAAATAATAATAAAATAATAAAATAATTAATAAATTAATAAAAAGTATTAAAACAAAATAAAAACATAATGTTAATAAATATATGAGTTAAAAGCAGTAAAACATATGAAGTTAAAGTAGTAAAACATATGAGTTAAAGCAGTACAACATATGAGTTAAAGCAGTAAAACATGAAGTTAAAGGCAGTAAAACAGTAAACAAAAGCATAACTAAGCCCTTTGTTGCTAGGTCACACCTCTATTGATTTACTGAATTTTCTGGCTTTAAGGTATGTAATGTTAATAAATATATGAGTTAAAGCAGTAAAACATATGAGTTAAAGCAGTAAAACATGAATTAAAGCAGTAAAGCAGTAAAACAAAGCATACTAATCCCTTTTGCTATGTAAGCACCTCTATTGATTTACTGAATTTCCTGCTTTAAGGTATGTATGTTAATAAATATATGAGTTAAAAGCAGTAAAACATATGAGTTTAAAGCAGTAAAACATGAGTTAAAGCAGTAAAGCAGTAAAACAAGATACTAACCCCTTGTGCTAGGGGCATGTCTTATTGATTTACTGATTTACTGCTTTAAGGTATGTAATGTTAATAAATATATGAGTTAAAGCAGTAAAACATATGAGTTTAAAGCAGTAAACAGTAAAACAAAAAAAAGCATACTAATCCCTTAGTTGTTAGGTAACACCTTCTAATTAATTTACTGATTTACTTGCTTTTAAGTATGTAATGTTAATGTTTTTAATAAAATTTCGTACAATTGTAGTAAAATAAAATGTTTATATATCAGACACTCTGGTTTTTTTCTTCTTACATACAATTTTTAAAAATTTATAAATTAAAAAGTATTAAGTAAAAAATATAAAAGATGTCTGTATTGAGTTGACAGTTTTAGGTTCGCGAAATTTTTTATAAAATGTTTTAAGTATGAAATAAAATGAATGACTCCGTAGTAATATATATATTTTTCATTCGCGCGGAATATTGCGCCTGCGGGCACGCGCGGCGGTTACGCGGAAATATTGGCGCCGGCGGGCGCTCGCGGCGGGGCGGGAACGCGGTTTTGGTCGCAGCCTGCTGGGTGCGGGTTGCGCATCCTGCGGGAAGGACGCATGATGTACCCTGGTGGCCCGCTTATGATCTAAGGGAGGACATCAATATTAGCTCTGTTCTATGATGGGGGGGGGTAGAAAAGGCTAGAAAAGGTTAGAAAATGCTAACTCATAGTAAGGGAAACACCTAGCAAACTTATAATATACACAATCGATTGTCTATGGGTGAGTGTAAGGGTCTATGGGTGGTTGTAAGTGTCTATGGGTGAGTGTAAGTGTCTATGGCTTAGTGTAATGGTTTATGGGTGAGTGAAGTGTGTATAAGTGTTCATAGTGAATGTGGTATAAAGTGGTCATAGTGTATGTGTTGTATAAGTGACATAGTGTATGTGTGTATAAGTGTCATAGTGTATGTGTGTATAAGTGACATAGTGTGTATAAGTGTTAGAAAAAGACTAACTCATAGTAGGAAGCATCCTAGCAACTTGTAATATACACCAATCGATTCCTCATACCTTATAACCTAGGGGTAGACACCCATATTAGGGCTATTCTATGCTCAGGGGAGGCTAGAAAAGGCTTAAAAAAAGTGGCACAGTTGGCACTATGTGGCACTCAGTTGGCACTATGTGGCACTCACTTGCACTATGGGGCACTCACTTGGCACTCATTGGCACTCACCTGGCATCACCTGGCAACTCATCTAATACTCACAGAACACTAATAGAACACTCCTAGACCACCCTTACGGTGATTGGGAACCATCAAATGTACTGAACCCATCAAAATGTACTGAACCCTCAATATAAAATCTGAGTCCATCAAAGATGAACGACAAAGATGACGTATCAAGATGAAATCATCAATAAATTGCGAACCTCAAAAGATGGCATCATCAAAGTTGGGCCATCAAAGATGAACCATCAAGATAGTGTATCTGAGTGTAAGTGCTTATCAGTGTCATAGTGTGTATGTATGTGAGTGTGTTGTGTGTGTTGTTGTGTGTGTGTGTGTGTGTTGTTACTAAGTGTCTATTGTGTGGAGTGGCTAGAGTGTCCCCTATTGTAAAATGTAAGTGGTGCGCTAATGGGTTGTGTGTAGTGTGCGATAAGTGTCCATAGTGATGTGTGTATAAGTTGTCATAGTGTATGGTGTGATAAGTGTCATAGTAGTATGTGTGTATAAAGTGAACATAGGTGTATAAGTGTCATATGTAAGGATCTATGGTAGATGTAACGTCGTCTATGGTAAATGTAAGTGTCTATGTTGAAGTGTAAAGTGTGTTATATTATGTCATAGTGACATTTGTGTATAACGTGACATAGGTGTGGCCGATAAGTGTCATAGTGTAAGTGTTTATGGGTGTGTGTGTGTGTGGTGTGTGGTGTGTGTGTGGTGTGTGTGTAGATGTTTGTGTGTGTACATCTGTGGTGTGTAAGTATAATCTGTGTGTGTGAAGTAAATCTGTGTGTGAGTGTATAGTAATCTGTGTGTGTAAGTAATCTGTGTGAGTGTATAGTACATCTGTGATTGTGTAAGTTATATTCTGTGTGTGAGCTGAAGTTAAATCTATATGTGTGTGTATATAACTCTGTGATATATATATATAGTATATATTATTGATATATATTTATTTATTATATATTATTATCATACACGGGTTATCTATATAAATATCTTTATAATTATCTATATAAATATCTTTATAATGGGTTTTTACCCTTTTTTTTATTCTATATATCTTGACTTTTATTATTATTATTCATAAATATTTTGTATATATTGTATAGTGAGTTTATTAAAATTTTTCTTATAAACTTAATAGTTTTTTCTAGTACTTTCAGTATAAACATACTTTAGTTCACTAGTAGTTGTGTTGGTGTTAGTAGGAGTGTTGTGTGCTGTGTGTAGGTGTGCTGTGAGATATGTGATGTGATAATTATGTTAGCAGGCTATATCACAAATACGTGGTTAGATCGCTGTAAATAGCCTTCGAGCCGCTGTACACATATCAAGAGCACGCTCTGGAGAAGATCTCATGAAGCGGAGGAGAGCCCTTGATATATGACATATTTAGGGCTTGCTATATATAATATTTAGGCTGTGAGTACAGCTCAAGATATCTACGGAGATATGTGTCGAGAGAATTCGCACTGTGGAAATCTCCAATAGGAGTATTCTGTGGAGAAAATAATTAGTGATTTGCAAATAATGTTATGTTAAGGCCAGATGTTATAGAGAACGTGGCGCGATAAATGTGACGACACATTAGGTATGATAAAAATGATGAGCTCACGTCAAATTAAGATTGGTAACCATTAGTAGCTTCAAATTCAGATATAGAGAGCTCAGAGACAACACTCACTGTGTGAGAGACCCAATCACGAGCGAGCATAATCTGAACTTTATTCAGAGTCAGTGGAGACATTATCACGAGTGCGTGTCAACAGAAGAATATAATATGGAGAGAAGAGATATAAAAGTATAGGAGAGAGTTGACTTATAGACTAAACATAATCTATGACTCAGTATATTGCACTAAAAAATTTGGGGCTCATTAGATTACAAGAGTCAAGACGCCAAGTAAAAGTGTTTCAGAGCAAAGAAAGGGTCGCTGGTCAGAAAATAGGTCAAAGGGCAGGTAAAAAGGTCAAGGTTTGGGATTAGTTTCGTCGGTCACAGGTGGATTTTGGGGGGTCCGGATCCGGGTCCTAGCTAGCTTTTCCTGTACCAACATGTTGCCTCAATCTCTCTTGTAGTCGTGTTGAGATTGAGAGCATATCACACCACTACGAGAGATAAATCACACTGAGTTGTTTCACTCTCTACTCTCTATTGATTAGTTGGTGATTACACAAAGGGCTCGCGTCGTGTCACTTGTTCTACTATATTGACACAATACTATACAGTATCAATCTCTCTGATCTCTCGTTCTATATTCACTGAGTGTAATACATACAGAGCACTTTCGTGACTGTCTCTATTGAGTAACATCTCTTATGTACCTACACACTGCTCAACTAACTTTTGGCCTATTCCATGTAAGGCCCCCTTGACAATTTTTGATAACAGAGGGAGAGTCATCATGCTGTAGTAAGTAGAGCTGAAATTCACCAGTTATATATGAGTAGCTCCGATACATTCACAGGTGGGTCTTAGAAAAGTACCGAGGACCTAAACTCATATGTAGGTGTCTGAGCGATACGATCTGAGAAGTTTTTCGGTATTACTGAGTTAATTAGTATGAGATGAAAATATATCGAGCTTGCAAGAGCAAGTAGTAAAATGATAATCCGCACTATTAGCAGTCACTATTAGCGCTACGGGCGGAATAATATTGTCACAAGGTTGATGTATGGATACGCAAAGACGAAGTGAATATGATTCGAGTTGGCTCGGTATATGCCCTGTTGATGAGCGAGTAATAACTCTCTCTCACCACGCTCACATCAACTCTACTCATATCACTGATAAGAACTCAATAGGAAGATGAGAATAGAGTATGTACTTCTGTGACACATTGAGGTGGAAATTATCGATAACTCGAGATCCTTCTGTGCCTCGCATTTCTCGGGGTTTATTAACCCAATGGGTTGTTTTAATCCATTTTCACCACACGAGCGGACAGGAGCTTAGGTTTGCGGTCAACACGCAGGAGGCGAGGAGGCATAGGTATTCACCATATTAGACGATTAAGGTGTGAGTTGGTGAATTTCAGTAGTGAGAGTATGATAATATATATATATGTGTACTTATATATTGAGATAAAATTACCTATATAAAGTTTTAATATTATAAAAAATTTTACAATTAATTTTATTTTAAGATCACGTGGCAAAGCGATATATATATATATATATTATAATATATTATATATTCATATATTATATATATTAAATATATATATATATATATTATTAATATATTATATATATATTAATTCTAATATATATATATATATATTAATATAATATATATATATATATTATATATTAATATTATATTAATATATATACTCTTTATATATATTTATATATTAATATATATATTATGTATTTAAATATAGTTAGTTGAAATATTGATTTGATCTTTTATGATAGATATTTTAAAACCTCATTATTAAAAGAGTGATTGAATAGCAGACGTGGCTACGCTAATCATAGATCGCTTATTATTTTATGATGGGATACAAGTGTCTCCAGAGAAAAGTGTAGTCGTTCTATCGATGAGCACTGAGGTTGGAGAGAGAGAGCAGAGATGAGTGTGAGATACGCTCTTGTCTATGAAGAATGTACTCCTCTAAAATACTCTAACACTATCTCAGCGTGGAACTCGTGTATTCGATTCAATCTCTTTATAATGGGTTTAAATCTCAAAGACAAATCATTTCCACACTATACTATATGATATATATATATATAATATATAATATATATATATTATATTATATATATATATATATTATATATATATATATATCGTATATATATATATATAGATATATTATATAATATATAATATATATATCGTATATATACTATATTATATAATATAATATTATATATAGTATATATATATTAAGAGAATTTTACAACTGCTGATCACTCACAAGTTTAAAAGTATAAAGAATCTTTGATTCGCCTCCTGCGGGGTTACGAACCTATAGCCTCGCTGTGGTAGAAATGGTGAAAACACTTGTTATAACCACAAGCGAGGGTTCAGGTTCGAATTACAGCAGGCAAAGAATAACAATTCTTATGTACGAGTTATATATCGTATATATAGTTATATATATATATATATGTATTATATATAATAATATAGTATATTTATATATATATATATGATATATATATAATAATATTAGTATATATATTATATATAATTATATATATATAATATAGCACTACACTCACTCACTAATATCCTTCTTATAATAAAAGCAAGGCTACATGGAATAGGCCAAAGTTATTTGCAAGTGGTGTTCTAAAATTTATCAGTGAGCGTAGATAGTATATAGATTGAGCATATCAGCTTAAGTCCTGGGGTCAGAAATTTGAACTGAGACGACAAGTGACAAGTGGCACGAGCATCTTCCACTATAGCTCACGCAGAGTGAGCAACAGTGATACAGGAGGAGAAGCACACACCGATACAGAGAGCCTTGAGGGGATATAATAAATACAGTGGTGACAGGAAAAGTAGTAGACGACCCGGATTCCGGACCCGCCCAAAACCCACCTGTGACCGACGAAAAGACCCACCTGACTTTTTTGTAACCTAATATATATTATATATGACCGCGACCGTGGATTTGGCCTTGACCTTTTTTGGGCCTTGACCTTTTTGAGCCCACACACTCTCATGTTTGGCCAAGCTCTATATTTTTTGGCAACTCCCTAAGTTTTTTTGGCTAACGTCGACTAATTTTTTTGGGCTAACCCTAATTTTTTGCAACCCTTCGCTTCGAGAAGGGTTGCGCCAAACGGTTGCGGAAAGCAACCGTTGTAGCGTGTCCCAGCCCTAATTTTCGAAACCAACTCCCTTTGGTCTTTCCATGGGTCCAATATATATATATATTAGATCGACCACTAATTTTGCCGAACGCCTAATTTTCGTTGGCAACCCTAATTTTTCAGGTGCAATCCCTTTGGTAATTCCATGGGTCAATTTATTTTTGCCCACGCCTAATTTTGGCGAAGCCCTAATTGTTTTCGGGCAACCTAATTTTTCGGTCTACCCTTTGGTCTTCAGGGTGCAGATTTTGAGGAACCCTAATTTTTTGAGCACCCTTGTGTATTCTACGGTACCAACTTTCACACACATAAGGCTGAGCTAAAGCTCACACCACACACAAGCACACACACCACAACACACACATGCGTCAATCACAACATATATATACGTATATTATATATATATTATAATATATACAGTATAATATATATATATATAAATTATAATATATATATATATATATATTATATAATATAGTATATATATATTACGTATATATATAGTATATATATTTTATATATATATATATTCTCACACAGATTTATCTTACAGCATCAGCATAAGATTTACTTTCACTCACAAGCACAGATTTATACTTACGAACACAGATTGTACTTACAGGCACTCACAACAGATTTACTTACACACACACTCGTATTTTACTTACACTGCACACCCACAGAATTTTACTTACACAAGGCACAGGACTTTATGCTATTTCAATTTACTTACACACACAGATTTAACACACACAAACACCTACACAGGCACACACCGACTACACACACCAGCAACACAACACACAGCACATCAAGACACTTACACTATGACACTTATGCACATATGTCACTTATAACTAAATTCACTTACCCATAGACAATTACACTCACCATAGACACTTAACATTTACCCCATAGACACTTACATTTTACCCATAGAACTTACACTATGACACTTATAAACACACTCTATTGTTCAGCTTATACACACATAGCACTATGACACTTATACACACACACGTACACTATGACACTTATACACACATTCACTATGACACTTTAATGTCAGCACGTTACACACAACCCATAGACACTTAACAATTTACCATAGACCTATACACTCACCCATAGACACTTGTACACACACACTAGAATTCTAGGACACACACACACACACACACTCACAGTAATGACACACATTATGACACTTATACGCACTTACACTTATTGATGAACATCATATCTTGATGGTTCATCTTTGATGGCCCAACTTTGATGATGCCATCTTTTGAAAGGTTCAGCATTAATTTGATGATTCATACTTTTGATGACGGTCATCTTTGGTATCGGTTTCATGCTTGAGAGATCGAGAATTATTGAGGGTTCAGTAACATTTTGATGATTCAGTACATTTTGATGTTCCAAATCACCGTAAGGGGTGATCTAGGAGAGCTATATAATGGTCTATTAGTCGCTCTCTGCGGTATGAGTATTAGATGAGTGCCAGGTGAGTGCCAGGGGTCAGCGCTCGCCCATCGCGGTGGTCCGAGTGGTGCCCATAGTGCCAAAGTGAGTGCCACATAGTGCCACTGAGTGCACATGTGCCAACTGCATGCCACTTTTTTCAAGAGCTTTTCCTAGCACTCCCCTGAGGCCTAGAATAGGCGCCTAAATATGGGTGTCTACCCTCAGGTTATAAGGTATGAGGAATTCGATTGGTGTATATTACAAGTTTGCTAGGATGCTTCCTACTATGAGGTATGTCTTTTTCTAACACTTATACTCACTATGTCCACTTATATCACACATCACTATGACACTTTATACAATCACATACACTGTGTCACTTTCACCATACACTATGACACTTATTACACACATTCACTAATGACACTTATACACAACTTACAAACTGCAACCCATAGACACTACACTCACCCATAGACACTTACACTGCACGCATAGACACTTACACTCACCCATAAGCACTTACACTTACCCATAGACACTTGCGATTGGTGTATATTATAAGTTGCTAGGATGTTTCCTACTATGAGTTAGCATTTTCTAACCTTTTCTAGCCTTTTCTACCCCCCCCCATCATAGAACAGAGCTAATATTGATGTCCTCCCTTAGATCATAAGCCGGGCCAACGCAGGGTACATCATGCGTCTTACCCGCAAAGGATGGCAACGCCCGACCCGCAGGTGCGACCCAACGCGGCGTTCCCGCCCGCCGCGTGCGCCCGCAAGGTGCAATATTTCCGCGTAACTACCAGCCCGCCGCGTGCGCCCGCAGCGCAATATTCCCGCGCGAATGAAAAATATATATACACTATGAGTCATTCTTTTTTATTTCATACTTAAAACATTTTTTATTAAACATTTCGCGAACCTAAAACTGTAACTCAATACAGACATCTTTTATATTTTTTTAGCTTAATACTTTTTGAATTTATAAAATTTTTTAAAAACTGTATGTAAGAAGAAAAAAACCAGAGTGTCTGATATATTATTAACATTTTATTTTATCTAACAATTGTACGAAATTTTTAATTAAAAACTTAACATTACATAACCCTTAAACGTAAATCCAGTAAATCATAGAGGTGTTCCTAACACGCTAAGGATTAGTATGCCTTTTTTTTGTTTTACTGTTTTTACTGCTTTAACTCATATGTTTTAACTCATATATTTATGAAAATTGTTATGTTTTACATAACCTTAAGCAGTAAATCAGTAAGAATCAATAGAGGTTTACATAGCAACAAGGGGTTTAGTATGCTTTTGTTTTACTGCTTTAACTGCTTTTAACTCATGTTTTACTGCTTTAAAACTCATATGTTTTACTGCTTTAAACTCAAACTCTGCCGCTTTACTTTTACATACCCAAAGGCAGTAAATCAGTAAATCATAGAGGTGTTACATAGCAACAAAACAAGGGGATTAGAATGCTTTTGTTTTACTGTTTTACTGCTTTAACTCATGTTTTACTGCTTTAACTCATATGTTTCGTACTGCTTTAAACTCATATATTAGATTACCATTTTACTTGCGCACAAAGAAGTGAATCAAATAAATAAATAGAGGTGGACCTAGCAAAAAGGGCTTATTATGCTTTTGTTTTACTGTTTTAAGCTGCTTTTACTCATGTTTTACTGCTTAACTCATCTGTTTTACTGCTTTAACTCATATGTTTTACTGCTTTAACTTCTATGTTTTACTGGCTTTAACTCATATATTTACTAACATTATGTTTTTTTTTTTTTTAAATACTTTTTATTTATTTTATTATTATTTTATTAATTTTTTTATTATTTTTATTATTTTTTATATTTTATTTTTTATATATACTTAGTGATTCTTCTTCTTGCAAACATTGCTGGTATAATAATTATGGAACACACATACGTCACACACACCACACACCAACACGCACACACACACAACACACACACTCCTTACACAATAACGTATAATTTATAGAAAACGATTTTATTTTTATTTTTTTATTATTATACTTAGTGTTATTTACGTCATGCGTTATTATAATTTAGATCACACATACACACCAATTTTAACCCACCTTGCCAATAACCCACACAACCCACACACACCTCTCCCTTCACTATAGTTACATGTATTTCAAAATTTATTTTTTTATGGTATTAATAAAGCAAGTTACATTTCTAATACTCATTCAAATATAACTAAAATATTTCAAAGTTTCCTGTAAAACTTCTATAATAAATCAATTATTATCTTTGAACAAAAGAATTTATTATTAACTGTTAATAATCTTTTTGTTTATAAATTTATAAAACTATTCAAGTTTTAAAATAACTTTACTAAAAATTTTATGAAATTTTATTAAAAACATATATTTTCCGTACCTTAAAGCAATAAATCAGTAAAATCAGTAAGGCCAGCCCTAGCACCCCTCTACACCAAGCTATGCCACGTTTTGTTCTCTTGACTTACTGCTTTACATCATCTTTAGCCATGTAATAAGTATAAGTATAAAATAACAAAATAAGTTCTTCTCTGCTAACATACATGTATTTTATTAAAATCATTCTAGGTTTTTATTTAAAAAATAAAATTATTCACTTACATTTATATTATTGCGCTCGATGTTAACTAAAAATAATTTCAAAGTTTTTTTTAAATAATATTAATATTCTTTATTATTGATTATTTTTATCTATGTACATTGACAACATCCATCACGGAAAACACAACAACGCCGCAACTCCTTACAGACTACGAAACTGACCTGCTTCTGTAAAATGTGTTGAAAATAACTACTTTAGGCCTAAATTTAGATAATCCTTTTTGTACACCGGGGCGATTTAGGCCTAATTCCCTGTCAAAATATATTTCACACTGACCTTTTTCTGTAAAAATGTGGTGCAATAACTACGTTAGGCCTAATTTTGGATAACCTTTTGTATCCGCAGGCATGATTTAAGCCTAATTATCGGTCAAAAAGGTAATCGCAGTATAGACAAAATCATTGTTATTATTATTTTTATTAATATATTTCAAACTGAAACATGCTGGATCGTTAAAGAACCTTTAAGCAGGTAAGAAGGAAATGTTCTCCTTACTTGTGATTGGGAGTAATCCTTATCTCTATATGAGCTCGTATGTGATTGGTCGAGAACTATTTTATCGTCTTTTTGGTTTTAAGGTATGTAAAAACATGTTTTTCCATATCCTGAGCCTTACCTGTGATTGGAAGAAAATTAACTTTGTTCTTTACTTGTATTTTGAGCAGGTGTGGTTTTATATCTTTTTAATTATCAATTCACTTTAAAATCATAGTCATTTTAGCTGTTAAGCGGTGCACAAGTTATCTTGATTTGTATTAAAAGTGTTTACTAAGTGTATATCATATTTATAATAAATACTTACATTGAGAAATAATTATTAATTTCACTAGAATAGATAATAATTAATTCACTAGATTTATAGTAGATCTTACCGATCCAGCATGTTTCAGTTTGAAATATATTTATAAAAATAATAATAACAATGATCATGTCTCTACTGGAATTACCTTTTGAACCTGGAATTAGGCTTAAATCAGCTCTGGATACAAAAAGGTTTATTTCCTAAATTTAGCCCTAAATTTAGGCCTAACGTGGTTATTCACCACATTTTTACAGAAAAAGGTCAGTTTGAAAAATATTTTGACCGGAATTAGGCCTAAATCGCCCGGGGTACAAAAGGATTATCCTAAATTAGGCCTAAAGTAGTTATTTCAACACATTTTACAGAGAGAGGTCAGTTTCGTATCTGTAAGGAGTGCGGGTTGTTGTGTTTTCTCGTGATGGATTGTCAATGTACATAGATAATAATAATAATAATAAAGAAAATCCGAATTATTTAAAAAAACTTTGAAATATTTTTAGTTAACATCGAGCGAATAATATAAATGTAAGTGAATAATTTTTATTTTTAAATAAAAACCTAGAATGATTTTAATAAAATACATGTTATGTTAGCAGAGAAGAGCTTATTTTGCTATTTTTATACTTATTACAATGGCTAAAGATGATGTAAGCTAGTAAGTCAATAGAACAAACGTGGCATAGCTTGGTGTAGAGGGTGGCTAGGGGCTTGATATTACTAATAATAATTATAAAATTTATAAACAAAAATTTTATTAAATCCAGTTAATAATAACTTCTTTGTTCAAAGATAATGATTGATTTATTATAAAAGTTTTAAGAAACTTTGAATAATTTTAGTTATATTTGAATGAGTAATATAATGTAAATGATTAATTAAAAGCATAAAATGTTTTAAATAAATTATCGTTATGTTGTAAGTGAGTGGCGTGTGTGTGGGTGTGGTGCGTGTTTGTGTGTGTGGTGTTTGTGTGTGTGGGTGTGTATGTGTGTTCTAAATAATAATAAAACAATAGGCATGAAGTAAATAACCCCTAAAGTATAATAATAAAATAAAACATCCAAATTTTTAATAAATTATACGTTTTATGTGTAAGGTGTATAGTGGTGTGTGTGTGTATGTGTTGTGTTTGTGTGTGTGTGTGTGTGGTTCTACTAATAATAACAATAGGATTGAAGTAAATAACACTAAGTGTATACCATAATAAAAATAAAATATAAAAAATAATAAAAATAATAATAAAAAATAAATAAAAATATAATAAAATGAAATAAAAAGTATTTTAAAACAAATAAAAAACATAATGTTAATAATATATGAGTTAAAGCAGTAAAACATACGAGTTAAAGCAGTAAAAACATATGAGTTAAAGCAGTAAAACATGAGTTAAAGCAGTAAAGCAGTAAAACAAAAGCGTACTAACCCCCTGTTGCTATGTAACACCTCTATTGGAATTTACTGATTTACTGCTTTAAGGTATGTAATGTTAATAAATATATGAGTTAAAGCAGTAAAACATATGAGTTAAAGCATAAAACATGAAGTTAAACAGTAAAGCAGTAAACAAAAAGATACTAACCACTTGTTGCTATGTAACACCTCTATTGATTTTACTAATCTTTAACTGCTTTAAGGTATGTAATTTTGATAAATATGTGAGTTAAAGCAGTAAAACATATGAGTTAAAGCAGTAAAACAGTAAAACAAAAGCATACTAATCCCCTAGGTGTTAGGTAACACCTTATTGATTTACTGATTTACTGCTTTAAGGGATGTAATGTTAATGTTTTTTAATTAAAATTTCGTACCATGTAGTAAAAATTAAAATGGTTTATATATCAGATCACTGGCTCTGGTTTTTTTCTTCTACATACAATTTTTTAAAAATTTATAAATTAAAAAGGTATTAGTAAAAAATATAAAAGATGTCTGTATTGAGTTACAGTTTTTAGGTTCGCGAAAATGTTTTTATAAAAATGTTTAGTATGAAATAAAATGAATGACTGCGTAGTATATATTATTTTTTCATTTCGCCGCGCGAATAATTGCGCCTGCGGGCGCACGCGGCGGGTGGTTACGCGAATATTGCACCTGCGGGCGCACGCGGGCGGGCGGGAACGGCTTGTCGCACCTGCGGGTGCGGGTTGCCTGGCTTTGGCGGGAAGGACGCATGATGTACCCTGGTGGCCCGCTTATGATCTAAGGGAAGGACATCAATATTAGCTTCTGTTTTCTATGATGGGGGGGGGTCGAAAGGCTAGAAAAGGTGTAGAAATTGCTTAACTCATAGTATGGTAAATCATTCTAGCAACTTTAATAATAACCAAATCGCAAGTGTCTCGGGTAAGTGGTAAGTGTCTATGGTGAGTGTAAGTGTCCATGGGTGAGTGTATAGTGGTCTATTTGTGAGTGCAAGTGTCTATGGGTGACTGTAAGTGTGTATAAAGTGTCATAGTGAAATGTGTGTATAAGTGTCAATAGTGTATGTGTGTATAAGTGACTACAGTGTATGTGTGTATAAGTGCCATGAGTGTATGTGTGTTATAAGTGACATAGTGGTGTTAAGTGGTTTGAAAAGAACTAAACTCCATAGTAAGGAAGGCATCCTAGCAACTTGTATATATACACGCAATCGATTTCCTCATACCTTATAACGCTAGGGGTAAAGACACCCGGCATATTAGGGCCTATTCCTAGGCTCAGGGGAGGCTAGAAAAGGCTTGAAAAAAGTGGCACTCAGTTGGCAGTAAGTGGCACTCAGTTGCACTATGGGACACTCACTTGGCACTCATTGGCACTCATTGGCACCACTTGGCACTCACCTGGCATCATCTAATACCCATAGAACACTAATAGAACACAACTCCTAGACTACCCTTACGGTGATTGGGTAAACATGCAAATGTACTGAATCATCAAAATGTACTGAACCCTCAATAAATCTGAAAGTACATTCAAAAGATGACGCCATCAAAGATGCGTCATCAAAGATGAATCATCAATAAAGGTGAACCTTCAAAGATGGCATCATCAAAGTTGGGCCATCATCAAAGATGAATCATCAAGATAGGTGTCATCAAAGATGTGTAAGGGCGTATAAGTTGTCATACGGTTGTTGTATGTGGTGTGTGTGTGTGTGTGTGTGTGTACAAGTGTCTATGGTGAGTGTAAATGTCTATGGGTAAATGTAAGAGTCATAGTGAATGTGTGTAAGTGTGGTATAAGTGTCCATAGTGAATGTGTGTATAAGTGTCATAGTGTATGTGTGTTATAAGTGTCCATAGTGTATGTTGGTATAAGTGACATAGTGGGTGCATAAAGTGTCAATAGTGTAAGTGTCCTACTGGGTAAATGTAAGTGTCTATGGGGTAAATGTAAGTGTCTATGGTTGAAGTGTAAGTGTGTATAAGTGTCATAGTGAATGTTGTGTATAAGTGACATAGTGGGTATAAGTGTCATAGTGTAAAGTTGTCTATGGATGTGTGGTGTGTGTGTGTGTGTAGGTGTGTGTGGTTGTAAATCTGTGTGTGTAAGTAAATCTGTGTGAGTGTAAGTAAATCTGTGTGTGTATAAGTAAATCTGTGTGTGAGTGAAAGTAAATCTTGTGTGGTGGTGGTAAGTAAATCTGTGAATATATAAGGTATATTATATAAGATTTAAAGTTTTATCTATATATATAGTATAATATATTATATATATTATATATATTATATTTATTATTAAAATTTATTATAAAAATATATATATATATTTATAATATATATATAATATATATAGATGCGTAGCACGTGGGTGTGTGTGTGTGTGTGTGTGTGTGTGTGTGTGTGTGTGTGTGTGAACAATTTCAACCTGGGTTGACGCCGAAAATTTCGTCTCAAAATTGCACCCTGGAAAACCAAAGGGTTTGGCCAAAAATTAGGGTGCCAAAAATTAGGGTTGCCCACAAATTAGGGTGGGCCAAAATTGACGCCATGGAAGACCAAAGGTTGACCGAAAAAATTAGGGTTGGCCAAAAAAATTGGGTTGGCCAAAAATTAGGGTGGGCGAAAATTGAGCCATGGAAGACCAAAGGGTTGGTCGAAAAATAGGGTGGGCCAAAATTGACCCTTGCTGCCGCTAACCGGTTTGGCGCAAACCCTTCTTCGAAGGGTTGTTGCAAAAATTAGGGTTGCAAAAAATTAGGGTTGCCAAAAAAATTAGGGTTTGCAAAAAAATTAGGGTTGCCAAAAAATTTGGGGCTGCAAAAAAAGGGTCAAGGCAAAAAAGATTCACGTCAAAAAGGTCAAGGGGCAGGTAAATAGGTTCCAGGTGGGTTTTCGTTCGGTGCCACAGGTGGGGGTTTTTGGGGGTGCCCGGATCCGCCGTCCCTACTCAGGAACAGTGAGGCACACAGTGGTAGCAGGAAAGAGTGAGGCAATTTTCCCGAACCACTGAAAGTGAGTGAAGAGAATCTAGTGAGAGTTAGAGAGTTTTATAAGGCACAAAAATTCTTAGATTGCACCCTTACCGAAAATGTGAGTGTGATCAGAATCCCTCTGGGGATATGAAATGAGGAGGGCAGCAACGGCGCTACTGAAATGTTGAAAAAAAGTTTTCTTTCTTCTGTCGCTGAAAACGGCGTAAAATAGGGGGCAGTGGCGATACTACTACCGCAACTATTCTGAAAACCTTTAGATTCACTATCGCTAGTGGACAGTAAAAAAAAGGCGGAGGCTAGTGGCTCCGCTATAGTTAGCGTCGCCTTATTAGGTACTGGTAGCGCTAGCGCCGCTACGATTTCGGAAACGTAGAAGATTGGTGAAGCCGCTGTTATTTTATTCTGTTCTCAGCGATAGCACCTATCTTTTAAATGAAAGAAATAAAATACTTTGCAACCTTTTGCTACTGCCTCGAGGTGTTAAGGTGTGCTGGTTCTATGAGAGTGCATATGATTCATGTGAAGTGCGGCGGGCAGCGTAAACAACTGCGCCGCTGTACAGTGTAGCCATATCAGAAATAGGGTGGTGGTGAAAGATAGGTTCTGAAGGAACGTATTGCATACAGACGTACTAAACTTGTTAGATATGTCTTCTTTAGTTGGAGAAGATTAGATTGGGTGAATTAAGATTTCCTGTCGCGCCTCATAGTAAAGAGGCGAATTGAGGAAAAGTACTCGGTGTATTCTGGATCGTATTTTATGAAAGAATGAGGCTTGTCGAGTGTGCTTGTTGCTTGTGTTCTGATAGGACTTTTTATGTATACATGTTTGTGCGCTGGCAAGAGATGTTTTGAGAATTAGATGTAATATTCAGTTCTATAGATCGTAAACGTGTGTGTGTGTTATTGGATAGTGATTTTGGTATATTGTTGTCATAACTAATATAGTATATTTAGTTATATTTGTGATTATTGTGATCACTGGCCTCTAGTGTGGTGTGAGGTTATGGTGAATGAGTAGTATAGTTATCAGACTATTATCGTATTAGATTTGTTTGATAGTTGTATATATAGTAGTATTAGGTATTAGCTGTAATGTATTTCTTATCGTGTGATAATTAGGTAATGGTAGTTGGTTTATCGTATTAGTAGTGTATAGGTAGTAGTAGTGTATAATTATAGCTATATGATAGTTTAATTTTGTAGAGGATAGTTATACGAGTAGACAACCTGGCAGCTCAGACTGACATCCGGAAGTTTTGAACAACCGGATGTTGCAAATGTTCGCAAAGCAGCATTTTGCAACATTTGGTTTTTCAAGCTTGACGTGTCAAGGATAGGGTTTTTAAGGTCGGTCAGACCGGATTTAAGGTCTGGAAGACCGTTTTCGGGAGGTTTAGCCTCCAAAAGGGGGCTTTTTGGTTCCTAGAAGGTTTTAAATGAATGGTAGATGCATTTTTGATGGTTCAATCGATTTATCGTGATCGATAACCCCTATATCGATCTTTTAAATCGTCTTTCAACGTGCTCTGGTTGGCTTTTTACATTGAAAAAATATATTCGACAAAGAAAATAAATTACAATAATTAACATTCGATTAATCGCTGTAGTGACAGTACAGTTTCAGCGACAACCTATTTTGCTACGAAGGAATAAAGATATCGCTTTCAAACTTGGTATATGTTCTATGTATGTGTTAAACTGATCCCGCGAGTTTTGGTACCCTAGGTCACCCTAAGTGGGGGGTGCTGCCTTTAGCGACAAGGTCAAATTCCCCCTGAAAACCATCGTTGAGGCTTAACGTATCGGCTAAAATTTGGATGGAACTATATGATGACGTAATCTCGTCGAGACGTAGATTAACGTACCCAGCGTCCCCCCTGTAAGGAGGGACGCTGCCCACAAAAAAATTAATGATCGTAGAATGACTGAGAACTTGAGACAGGGTAGAGGAGTTGGAGTCGGAGACGGAGTCGGAGTTGGATTCGGTTTCGGAGTCCAGGGAACCCATCGGAGGGGGGTCCCCAAGTTTGAAAAAAGAAGAAGAAATGCATGGTAAATGCAAAACAGAGGAAGAAGAGAGAAAGGAAGAAGAAGAAAGGAAGAAGGAGGAGGAAAGGAAGGAAGGAAGAAGAATGAGGAAAGAGTCGGAGTCAGAGAAGTCGGAGTCAGTACCCTCGGCTCGGTGCTGGAGCCGGTGCGGTGCCTGGTTAGTAAACATCCGTATAACAACAATATTGGTGTCCTTATATAGGTTATTGAGGGCGTAGAACTCGAATATGTGGGTTACAAGTCGCGTATAGGGTGCTAGGACCCCCCTTAGGGGGGTTCCGACTGAAAAAAAGCACAGAGTGCAAACAGAGGTCGAAAGGAGGAAGAAAGAAGGAATGAAGGAAGAATAAAGAAGGAAGAATAGAGAAGGATCTAACTCAGAGGAGTTGGGAGTTGACAGCTGCAGCCGGTGCTGCTCCGAGTTATAAATATTTGTGTAATGATACAATATTGGTGTCCCTTTATATAACATATCTCGTATGCAGATTTCGTAAATGGTTTTATTATAATACAAAAAAAGATAAAATAAAAAATAAATAAATAATAAATCAAAATATAAATAAATAATAAATAAAATTAAATAAATAAATAAATAATAAATAAATAAATAATTTCTATTCTTATTTATGTTTATAACTCACAAATTTTTACGTTTTTAACATACCCTAAACAGTAAATCAGTAAATCAGTAAGTCATACCACCCACCCTCAAACCCTTCTGTGATCTATTGATCTATTGATTTATTGATTAAGGTCAATTTTTTACTAAAAATTGTCAATGTTTTACATACCCTAAATTACAGTAAATCAGTAATCAAGGCCATCCAATCATGATCTATTGATCACATGATCTATTGATCTATTATCTATTGATCTACTTGATCTAATGATTCTATGATTAAGGTCAATTTTACTAAATTGTCATGTTTTTACATAGCCTAAATCAGTAAATCAGCCACGCCAACTACCCTCCTGTTCAAACAATATCGATTCTTCTATGGACTCTGGATAATTTGCTTCAATTCAAAACTTTTTAAACTAATATTGTCATGTATACCCTAAAGCAGTAAATCGTTAAATCAGTAAATCAGATAGCCACCAACCTACGCTCACTGTCCTCATGATCTTAGTTGATCTATTAATCTATTGATGCTATTGATCTATTGATTCAAGTCAAATTTTTACTAAAATTATTACGTTTTTTACATAACCTAAAGCTGTAATCAGTAAATCAAACCACCATCCACCATCCCTCCTGTTCAGTCGTGATCTATGATCTATTGATCTATTGATCTATTGATTCAGTCACATTTGCAGTATCATTTTGGCATAAACATAACATAAAAATATTCTTTATACACTGATCAGTCGAATATATGTTAACGTAAAAAAGTTTTCAAATTAATAAAAGCTTACTTAGGCATCATCTGAACTATGAATAATAATAACAACGACAAACCTGAACAACGCCTTAAACATGAAATAGACTGTTATTTAACAAAGTTTCACTGTTGACAACAGCAAAGTAACTAACATAGCATACAAAGACATAACCTATTCACACTTTATTCAAAGCATATCTCTAACACAACAATGTTACTTTGTAGCAAAATTGTAACATTTAACTATATTTTTCACAACATTGGTTAATTATCCTACTGATCAACGAATATACTCTAGCGTAAATACTTTTCTATCAATAAAAACATAGCATAACATGAAGAGAGGATATTCAATTTAGAAAACGATCCTGATACCACCTCACCTTTCAAACGAATAAACTGACACATTACCAAAGTTTCCAACACTTTACACGGTAAAGTACCTAACATTTGTAGTGCAAACGTAACCTATTCTTACTTTTTCAAGCATATCTCTACATATTAACGTTAATCTTACACTGACCGCAGCACATTTAGCAAAAAAATGTATCATAACTTGTCCGATTATCTCTGATCAACGAATATACTCTAACGTGATAAAGTTTCCAACATCAATAAAGCTAACATAACGTAACATGAACTAAGAAATAATGTACAACGACAACCTAACACAACTTACACATGAATGAACTGTTAACATTAACCAAAGTTCAACACTTGACACAGTAAAGTAAAATAACATTGCATGCCAACGTACCTATTCATACTTTTCACTGCGTCGATCCATCGGATACACACACTTATCCTCTACCCATGCTGCTGCGATGTCGATAATCTTGATGAATCCAATCAACAACAAACTGAATAAGGGTCATTATTTTGATCCTCTGCTGGAATACTAGGTAATGTAGAGCCACCATTCGGTTTACGATTAAATATAACATGACACATCGTTGGAAATAACGAACTCCTCATGAAGATAATCAACAACAAGCCAGTAGAGATGCGGGGAGATGTCGTCGTATCAGCACAACGATAAATATCCTACTGAAGAAAATAATGTATAAACATCCCTTAAAAGGTAATGAGATTCTTCTTTCAACATCAGGAAGAAAGTAAAGCAAGAATACGACAACGAAACGACATATGCAGTTTCAAAAGAGTAATAAATATTCCTCGTTGACCAACAGCCACAACACACATAACATAGTACAAAAATAAGTTATCTTTATATACTAACAACCGAATATATGCTAACGTAACATTGTTTTCAAAAATAAATAAAGCTAACATAACATTACCAGAACTAAAGAATATGATGTACAGATGACAAAACCTACACATGATGATCCTTACGCATGAATAACAACTAACATTAACAAAGTCCCCATAATTAACAACAGTAAAGTACCTAGCACAGCGTTACAAAACGTAACCTATTCACGCTTTTTCAAACGCATATCTTCTAACATATCAATGTTAATTTTACATTAACACTATTGATTTACGTTGCATTATTTCGAGTATCATTTTCGGATTAAACATAGCACAAAAATTGAGTTCTTTATATAACTAACCATAAAATATATGCTAACATAACAATGTTTTCACATTTAATAAAGCTACCATAGCATATATGAATTAAGAAAATAAGGTACAATGACAAACTTAACACAACTTACCCAATACATTAAACATTAACATTAACAAGTTCCCACCCTTAACACAGTAAAGTAAATAGGCATTGCATACAAAACTAACTCTATGCATAGCTTTTTTGCGAAGCATATCTCTAACATATTAACGTTATTTTACAAAAAACACAAGTAATATTAACTTAATTTTACAAAAACACAGTAATTATCATACAGACCTACGAATAACTGTAAACATAACAAAGTTTTATCCAAACATAACATAAAAAATAAGTTCTTTGAATAAAATATCATAGTAAATTGTAATAGTTTACTGATTTTAAAGCAGTAAATCAGTAAATCAGTAAATCAAAGCATCAAACCCTCCCCACCCCTCCCACCATGACCTTTCGGTCTAGTGATCTATTGATTCATGTCATATTTCGAGTATCATTTCGGCTAAACATAACACAAAAATAAGTTTTTTATAACTAACTATCGATATATGCTAACGTGTAGCAACAGTTTTACATTAATACAAAAGCTGACGTAACATGACCTGAACTAAGATATAATGTAAGAACGACATCAACTAACACACCATACGTACGAATAAACTACTAACATTATACAAACTTCCACACTTAACAACAGTAAAGTACCTAACACTTCATACAAAACGTAACCTATTCCCTCTTTTTTCAAGCATATCTCTAACATATCAATGTTAATTTTACATTAACATCGTAATATTTAACAAAAAATTTAGCATAAACCTGTCTAATCATCATACAGACAACGAATATAATGCTGACGTATCAATTTTTTTTTTTAATCAACTTCGTAATATTTAACAAAAATTTATCATATCCTCGTCTAAATATCATAATCACCAAGGATAATTGCAGAACATAACAAGTTTTAACCAAACATAAACATAAAAATAACAAAATTTTAACCTGACATAACATAAAAATAAGTTCTTTGAATAAAATATCACAGTAAAGTGTAATAGTTTACTGATTTTAAAGCAGTTAAATCAGTACAATCAAGTAAAATCATATCCATCCAAGTGCCATCCCTGCAGGCCCTACCCACCCATCCGGCCTATGATCTATTGATCTATTGATCCAAATCATTTTTGAGTATCATTTTGGGATAAACATAACATAAAATATGTTCTTTATATTCTGACCTACAAATATATGCTTACGCAACAAAAGTTTTAGCATCAATAAGCTAACTAGCAGTACCTGAACTAAGAATATAAGGTACAAAAGGCAAACCTAACATACATCGCGGATGAATAATCCACTAACATCCTGAAAATTCCCTCTTATCAAAGGTAAAGTGCCATCAATCAAGACAATACTGATACTGGTTTTCCCACTTTTTGCGCATGATCAGCAACAGGTAAAGACGTATTATCTATCAAAAATCCCTCAATAAAGTGACCAATCTATCAAAGATACCAACATCTTGAACTATAATTGACACTATCTTCATCAAAGTGTCATTCGTCTCGGGTATAACATCCTTTGAACTATGAATAAACGTAGACATTAGCAAAATTCTCTGGCAAACCTAACATTACTCCAACAAAAACTTAACCTAGGCTCACGTTTCTAAGACATCATCGTCAGTTAACACAGTATATCTTACAAACTCATCATTTCTCTAACAATCAGTGTTAATCTCACACTGTCCATAGTAAATATTTAACATAAACGTACGCTAACTTACCGAACATAACAGTTTTCATTAACCAAGAGTACCTAAAGCAACACATCTCCCGAGAGAAAACCCAAAGGGATACGCCCCTTGAAAGAGTGTAAACCCTGAGAGAGGGGATCACCCCGAAGGGGTGTAAGCGGGTTTTACCCCTCCGAAAGAGGGGTAAGGTCTCAGCCCTTCGGGCTGAGTCCTAAAACATTTTTTTGCTAAATGTTGCTGTGTCAGTGTAAGATTAACGTTAATATGTTAGAGATATGCTTGAAAAAAGTAAGAATAGGTTCGTTCTGTAAACAATGTTAGTTACTTTACTGTGTTTAAGTGTGGAATTTTGTAATGATTAACAGTTTTATTCGGGTGTAAGTTGTGTTAGGTTTTGTCTTTGTACATTATTTTCTAGTTCATGTTAATGCTATGTTAGCTTTATTGATATGGAAACTTTATTACGCTAGAGTATATTCGTTGATCAGTAGGATAATTAACCAATGTTGTGATAAATTTTAGTTAAATATTACCATGTTAATATAAATTAACATTGTTGTGTTAGAGATATGCTTGACAAAGTGTGAATAGGTTATGTCTTTGTATGCTATGTTAGTTACTTGCTGTTGTTCAAGATGTGGGAACTTTGTTCACGTTAAACAAGTCCTATTCATGGTTTAAGGCGTGTCAGGTGTCGTTGGTGTATTATATTTCATAGTTCAGATGGATGCTAAGTAAGCTTTATTAATGGTGAAAACTTTTCTTTCGAATATATTTTCAATGTTAAAAAGCCAACCAGAGCACGTAGAAAAGACGATTTAAAGCATCGATATATGGTAATCGATCACGATAAATCGATTGAAATCATCAAAAATTATCTACCGATCATTTAAACTTTTAGGAACAAAAAGCCCACCTTTTGGGGGGGCTCCGCCCCCCTTTTGGGAAGGCTAAACCTCCGAAAACGGTCTTCAGACCTTAAATTCGGTCTCACCGACCTTAAAAACCCTATCCTGACACGTCAAGCTTGAAAACCAAATGTTGCAAAATGTTGCTTTGCAACTTTGCAACATCCGGTTGCAACTTCCGGATGTCAGTCTGGCTGCCAGTTGTCTACCCTATACTACTTATATTACATTATATATACATTATATATATATATATATATATATATATATTATATATATAATATATATATATATATATATATAATATATATATATATATATATATATATTATATATATATATATATATGATATTATATATATATTATAATCTCTTTTGCTATAAAAAAGTTATAAGTAACTTTAATTTTTTAAAAAAGCAGAAAAAAACTTGTGAATGTTAACTTTGATCTTAATTAATGATAATTTCGCAAGCGGAAGTTTGTCATTTTTTTTTATTAAATATGTAAATAAACGTGAAACGCTCACAAAAGCCATACTGATGAAAGCTTTGCAGGGTTTGCCAACTGAATTTTCTTTGAGTATCGAAATAAAAACAGTATGTTAGTAAAATGATGTATTTAAATTATAAAAGACTAAATAAAAA
The DNA here is from genome assembly GCA_015478945.1 of Trachelipus rathkii. Classification (NCBI taxonomy): domain Eukaryota; kingdom Metazoa; phylum Arthropoda; class Malacostraca; order Isopoda; family Trachelipodidae; genus Trachelipus; species Trachelipus rathkii. The sequence continues at coordinate 58,559 of JABUQX010050174.1, forward strand.
GACGATAATATTTCTTTTAGTATTAACTTTAAAGACTAACCAAGACACCATGTTTAATACAACTACAAATTAATTTGTACATAGTTTTAATAGCTGCTTTGTTTTAAATCATTTAAATGCAAGAACCACATTTATTTTTTATGTATTCGCAAGGAGGGGCAAGTTCCCTCTTTGTCCGCCCTGCAAATTGCGCTATATATATATATATATATATATATATATATATATTATATATAATATATATATATATATATAGTATATATATATATATATATATATATATAATATATATATCATATATAATATATATATAGTATATATATATATATATATGGCTTTTTTATGTACTTGTTATGTTCTGTGATTTTCCGAGTGTGAATTTGGCGATGGTTTTTTTATTTTCGCGAATTTCTTGTGAGCCGAGTAGTTGACTACCAACCTAACCTAAACCTAACTAACGCTAACCTACCTAACGCTAACCTAACATATTATTTCGTACGATTTCACGGGAAATTCGCTAAATTAAAAACCGCGCCAAACTTACATTCGAAAAGAACAGTACATAAAATACTAAAAAGCCATATATAATATATATATATATTATATATATATAATATATATCGTATATATTATATTTATATATATATATATTATATATATATATATAATATATTATATATATATATATATATATATATATATATATATATAATATAACTATATATATATATATCAAATATATATATATATATATATATATATATATATCTATATATATGTAATATTTATATATAATATATATATATATATATATATATATTATATATAATATTTATATATATATATATATATATATATTATATATATAATATATATATATATATAATATATATATTTCAATATTGTAACTTACTTGAACGTTCTTTGACATGAGGCAATCATCTGAGTGGAACTTCGTATAAAGAAACTCTCCCGACCGGAAACGCCACCCCCAGCAAATTCCGCGTTATCATTGTCCTGTCCATGCTGATCAGTATAGGAGCCTCAAGCGTCCCCGTTTTTTCGTCTATGCTTATCTGAACCAAGTACAATATTAAAGAATAAACACATTTAGAAGACCCATGAATAAAAATATTTTGATTAAAAAGATGGTAAGAAGCTCTGTAATAAATAACAATTAATTGCAACAGTTCGACTTTTGAAAAAAATAGTCGATCTTACTTTTTTATAATTACAGCAGATTCTTAAGTATTTTGTAGCTCTGATTCTGAAAATGACCTTCATTGCCCTTTGTTACGTTAGTTTTTTTTTCACAAATCAAGTTTTAAAATCTCTCTCTCATCTCTCTCTCTCTCTCTCTCATCTCTTCCTGCTCTCACTTCTCTCTCTCATTCTCTCTCTCTCATTCTCTCTTCCTCTCTCTATATATTATATTATATATTTATAAATTTAAAATATTTAATATATTATTAAAAATTTAATTTAAATAAAAAAATTTTATATAATTTAATAATAATTACAATAATATATTATATTATTAATAATTTATATATATATATATATATATATAATATATTATATAATAATATATACGATACCACCACTCACGGGCAGTTTCACTTTCAAGAGGGAGGCAAAAAGAAAACAAAAGGATATGTAAACCCATCTAATTCGCTTGCCCAGCACAATTTCCCTCAAGTGAGCGTAGACGTGAGCCTTAACCTTTCAATCCTGAATTATGAAAAAATATAATTTATAATTTTTTTTTTTTTAATAGGTAAATAGGACCCTAATTAACACATTAGGACCTTTTTTTTGTTCAAAAATAAATAATTAGTGCCAAAAAAATGGGTCACGGTGACCCATCCGGACTTAACAGTATATTTTTTATATTTGGCACTGTAGCAATTATTTGCAATATAAAATAATTATAAAATTTACCAATAATTGAATACCTAAATTTATGAGTATAAATAAATACAGTTATGCATATTTCTAGATTTTTTATAAAAGAAAAAATAATATACGTATAGCTCTAATATTATTGCAGCTAAAATAAAAAGTAAAAGTAATAGAAAAGTAAAAACAAAAATTATAAACTTCTTCAATATATTATATATATAATATATATATATAGTATATATATAGTATATATATATATATATATATATAAATATACTATATCTATATATATATATTATATTATATTATATATATATATTTATATATAATCTATAAAAAAGGAGAATATATATATATATATATTAATAGATATATATATATATAATTATAATATATTATATATATATATATATAGCTATATATATATATATATATAGTAACTATATATATATATAACTATATATATATATACTATAATATTAATTATATATATATATTATATAATATAATATATATTAGGATGACAGAGTGAGGGAAGAGGAAGACTACGACTCAATGCTTTGTGGTTATTGAATGAAACACATAGTGTTGTTTTCCCGAGGGACCAGGCACTGATGAACTTTGCATTTCTCGCACATGGCACTTGTCTTGAGTTTCATGCAAAGTTTGCATTGTTTCCTGTCCTTGGTGAACATTGGCCAGTGAGACACGTTGTCATACCTGACAGACTCTGCAGGAGCATATTCGTGGTTTGGTCTTGGTTTTCTCTTTTCTTCCTTGGCTCCTGCCCTAGCTCCTACCCTGGCTCCAGCTCTGGCCTCAACTCTGGTAGTGCCTCGTCTTCCTCTTGGGGGTACAACCAATAACGTTAGAGTTCAGTAAACCTTCTTGCCATCTCGATCTGAATCGACAAATGGCATAAAGGTTTTTCCCTGCTCTCCTTCTCTCATGGCACCCTCCGTTAGCAAACAGCTTAGTCATTGACAATGCAAGGTCTAGCAAATAATTGAAGTTGATCCGGTATATGCTCGAGACATATCTGGCAGATCACTTGCCGCATGTACCATTAATTATTCCTATACAGGCCATGGTCTCTGCGAATCTCCACATATTTTGTGTTTCTGTTGAATCCACCAGCGACCACTTCTCGTGGGGTCACACAATCAGGGACAGGATGAGAAGGGGGTTCTCATGGTTTGGTCTTGTGTTTCTCTTTTCTTCCTTGGCTCCTGCCCTAGCTTCTACCCTGGCTCCAGCTCTGGCCTCCACTCTGGAACTGCGTAGTTACAGGGTGGTTAGGCCGAAGAAAAAAATTCTCGCTACCTAACAGAATTCCAGCTCTCGAGAGCGTTCTTCGTGGGGGGTGCTTCTACTGAGGACTTCAAGGACAATTCGTTATTATGTTCAGTCTAAGAAATGTTTTATGTTGTTCACAAGGTGAGACGTTAGAGCCGTCGAAGATGATAAAAGTTGGGAGTGTTTTAGGAAGGGAGATGTGAAGCAAGTTTTTTTAAAGAGTTGATTTTTACTAGATTGCGTTACGACACGGTAACGTTCCTACCAGATTGGCAAATCTAGATGCAAAAGGAGGAAGGTAGATTTGAAAGAGTGGAAGATCGAGAGTTTGAGCCATCGGGATAGGAGGTAACCAAAGTAGAAATGTAGCTAAGAAAATCGTTGATCAAAAGCAGGCATAAAATTGAGATAGAACAGAACCCTGAAGAAGACCCAATTAAGAGGAAAGGATGAAAAGGTCCTCCATAACAAGTGTTGAGAATGGACGACTCAGAAAGAAAACTAGAAAAAGAGTAAGCCAGAGAAGGAGGGAAACCCCTTTTTGCATATTTGAAAGAAAATAATTACAATAATTATTTTATTGGTTTTCATCAATGAAAATATAAATTTCAATTATCCTAAAATAATACAGGCAATGTAACATATCATATACCTTTTTCAGCTACTTTTAGGCAGACTAAAAATGTCGTTACGCTATTTTACCCCATGTTTTCCCTTGGCAAACTCTTTTTCAACATGAAACAATAATAATCGCATCAAATTCTTATCCTGAAAGCTCTTTTCCATCTCCTTGATATCTTGATGAAGCCTTTCTCTTCTCCCGCTTACATCTCTATAAATTATACATTAGGGAAGATATTCAGTGGGAATGAAGAAAAGTGAATTTCACACTCATGCTGCAGCCCAATTTTTTAAAAGTTTCCAACATCTTCTCCACTATTACTTTATAATGATCTTTAAAAAGTAAATCCTCCAAAAAGTTATGAACAACCACTTTAAAAGCAACCCACGCTTTTCCTTTTCACTGTTTTTGTCATATTTTTTTCAAAATTCATTATCAGACATAAGTTGTCGAATCTGCGGGCCCACAAATATACCTTCCTTGAGTTTTTCTGATGATAACTTGGGGAACTTTTTTGTCAGGTATTCGAAAAAAAACCATCTTTAGAGAGAGCTTTAGTGATTGTTTCATTAGACCCGATTTATATGTGAAGGAGGTAAAAGAAACTATTTTTTCTATCCATTAGAAGAGTAATTAATATTGCATTTGACGCCAGGATGCAGTTTTCAAGTGCGTTTAGGCTTACTGCCTCATTGCAAATAAAACATGGCATTTTAGTGTATCCAGATTGTTGTCCAAGTAACATTCCAATTACTTTTAAATCACCACAAAGTGTCCATATATGTTCTTCATATTTCACATTGTTTAAAAGAGTTTTCATATTTTGATATGTTTCCTTCAAATGAACTGAATGAGCTTCGAAAGTGAATGCAATTCCTTGCCATTTTGCAAAGAGAAACTTAATTCAGCTATTTTAAGAAAGATCTATGAATAGTCCTGCCCCAGTCTGCTGGGTTGTAGTTGACACCAAAATAGTGAATAAATCTCACCTATACAAAAAAACTATTTTATTTTTTTCCAGTGAATAGGGAGATAAATCTTTTTCTCTATGATAATATCAGAATAATAATGATACATTACCTGGAGAAAAGGTTCTCCCTTTCAGACCTTTGATCCAAGTACTGCGCAAGCTTTTTGTCAAAATTTCAAATCTCGAGTCAAATTTATTAAGGTTCATTTTGATTGATACAACTATGGTGTAGAGCCCCTATTATTTGAGAGATATATCTCTTCTGGCCTGGATGTAGAGTTGTCAGAAATTATCTTCCTAGTAACTTCTTTCGAAACAGTAAGTAGAGTTGGTACTGAAAGATCTTCGCAGAGAGGCACGGGTCTCACTGCCGATAGTATGTTGGGGTATTCTATTACCTTTTTGTCATTGTTGTTAAAGTCACCAACAATGATCATACAAAAAATAGCAATTGTAAGTATGGTTTGTCGGTTCTCTGCACATCACAGGCATTCCTAACTGGTATTGATTTTTTCTTGTCAAATATATCCAATTTCTTACCCATCAAATCACTTCTCAAAAACTGCAAACTTTTGCGTGGAGCCCAAATTTTTATATTTGCTCAATTTTCACACCAAAATAAGCATAGTAAACACTAACAATCTACCACATATATATAACATAATATATTTGCACTGTTTTTTGCACTTCCTTGAACTCATATTTGAAAAAAAAAAAAACACCTAAAAAAATACAAATGAAATACTTTAAAACGAAAGAAAAATCCACAAACGCGATGATTACGATACCGCATGTAGAAGAAAGCTGATTCACTCATCCTTATATAATATATATATATATATTATATATAATATATATATATATAATATATATATATATATATATCTAATAATATATATATATAATATAATATATATATATATATAGTATTTAAGGATGAAAAGTAGCACCAAGGCTCTAGACAACATCGGAAAATCTTTATTGAAATAGGTTAAAACAACGTTTCGGAAAGCTTATCAGTTTCCATCATCAGGCTGGGAATAACAAGAAAAATATATATTATTTTGAAGCTAGTGGACTACAATATGAATATTGTGTCCATAGTTCACAATATATATATTTTCTTGTTATTCGCAGCCTGATGACAATGGAAACTATATTTTTCCGAAACGTTGTTTATAACCTATTTCAATAAGATTTCCGATGGTTGTCTAGAGGCTTGTGCTAATTTTAATCTTAAATTACGATACCCCGGATTATAGAGTTTGGATGCAGCTATATATAATAATATTATATATATATATATAGGTATAGTATATACTATATACTATATATATATATATGGTATATATATATATATATATATTAATTAATAATATATATATATATCTATATACATATATTATATATATATATATATACATATATATATATATATATATATATATATATATATATATACTATATTATATAATATATATATATATATATAATATAATATATATATATATTATATATATTATATATATAATTTTGTTCGTATATAACTAAGAATAGTGGTATATACATATTGGTGGATATATTGCTATATTTTCTTTATTTTTAATGAAAGATCCTTTTGATAAATCTTTTAAACTTTTAAAATTCAAATACTAATATCGAAATTTTTTCATCTTTAAATTTTCGACAAACTTGCTTGCATAATACGTTATATATAATTTTAAGAGAGATATTTTTCTTAAAGATTGTAATTTACTATGCACAAGTATTCAAAATATTTCTAAAATTTTCATGAAAAATATTGCATAAAAAATTTTATTAGCTTTAGGAACAGATTCAAAGTTTATTTAAAGAAAAATTGTCACAAAATTTATAATCTGCTCTAATTATTTTTGCAATTCGTCTCATTTTAGTGAACGTTTCGGAGTGGATATAATTGGTCGAGTTCCAAAACTTCAATTCGGAGCATTTTTCTTTATTTCTAACATTTGACATCAGATATCAATGTGAATCGCCGATTTTGAGTGGATCTATGTAAAAAAAAAAAAAATCTTCAGGATTTAGATGCATATATATATATATATATTATATTATATATAATATCTATCTCTATTATTATATATATATATATATATATATATAATAAATATATATATATATATATTATATATAGTAATATTATATATATATATATATATATATATATATATTTATAATGCATGTGTAATATATAATATATATATATATATAATATATCAATATCTTCTCTATATTATATCTAAAAATAAAAAGATATCTCTGTGTAGATTTTATTTTCACATTAACTGGAAGTGGAGTGAAAATTGTCAATAGTGAATATTCGTACGCTAATTTTTTTTTCACTGTTATTCCAAATTTTATGAACATTTTAGAGTAGATTAGATTGAACGTTACATATCTATTAGAGCATATTTCTACATACTCAACAACTCGACCTTCTGAACATCATTGTCTTGACTGTTTCAAATTGGAAGTGACATGCCTAGAGGTGAAGGACTTGGTAATGTAAAAAAAAAAAAAAAAAAAAAAAAAAAAAAAAAAAAAAAAAAAATTAAAAAAACTAAGATACTTTCTTTATTTTTAAATTCTATTTTATTTTAAAAAGACTGCGGACGAAAATTAAATATCAGAACAATTTTCCTATAGCAAGAAGGTTGATAGATAAAAAGGTCCTAGACTAGAATGAAACAAAAATCTTTCAGTGCCACAAATTATAAATTCCAGAAAGATCAGAAGTCTGTTGCTTAAAAAAAAAAAAAAAAAAGAGATCATCATTCCTAGACATTAAGTATTTGTTCATTGGGTGAGACATCTTTCAAAGTGGAAGAAGTTTATGAAGGGTAAGGATAGAGTCCGCAGCGTAGAGTGGGTAAGGTCACGCAGTTATAGAGAGGTCATCATAATAAGAGTAGGAAAAGAGCTGGAGGCCGGGTTATAAACTATAATATAGTTTAAGGATAAACGGTGACCTTATACAACAGATTTTATGAAAACAGACCAGAAAAGAAATTAGATAATTCCATAGTAACAAAAGAATGAGTTCAGAAATCATATTTTGCAAAAGATTCACTGAAATGACGAAGAATAGGACTAAGTATCAAAGAGAAGGTTGAAACGTAGATCATAAGCAGAGAATTCTTCTGAATG
>JABUQX010050175.1:0-2500 GCA_015478945.1 Trachelipus rathkii
TATATATATATATTTTTTTTACAGTTAATCACTACCACGGGCCCATCTCCTTTTCAAGGAGGGGCAGAAAATAAAACAAGGAAAACCCCACCCAATCCCCAGCCTAAGGCAAATCTCTCAGGTGAGCGCAGACGTGGGCTTTAAAGAGAGGAAGATTAAATATAGTTGGAAAAACAGAAGAAGGCAAGGAGTTCCACAGAACAGAAGTAGCTGGAAAGAAAGAGGCACCACAATGAACAAGTCTGGGGTTCTCAATACTCATGCAAAATTCATGCGAGAGCATGGCACCCCTTGTATTGCGAGGGCGACGCAATGGAGGTGGAATACGAGCGGCCAACTCCCCTGAGCATCTACCGCTGTAGTACCTATAGAAAGAGATAGTGCGCCAACGTCACGTCGCAGAGATAGAGGGTCAAGAGAGTTTGAAAGTAGGGAACAGTTTATTAGTCTCTTAGCTTTAGACTCAACCTTATCCAATAGAAGGGTGGAGCCGGAGCCCCCCCAAATGTGAGAACAGTACTCCATACAAGGGCGAATAAGGCCCTTATATAACTGGAGCAACTGTGCAGAGGAAAAAAATTCCCGCAACCTGAACAGAACTCCCAGTTTCTTTGAGGCCACCTTAGCAACCATTGAAATATGAGGTTTTCAAGACAATTTATTGTTTATGTTAAGACCAAGAATGTTTATGTTATTCACAGGAGAGACGTTAGAGCCGTCGAAGGAAATAGGAAAGTTGGGAGGTGTCTTTGAGAGGGAGATGTGGAGAAGTTGAGTTTTTAAAGAGTTGAATTTTACAAGGTTGCGGTGACCCCACCGGGAAATCCCATCCAGATCGACAAGGATAGAATCGGAAAGCTGAAGACGAGAGGCAACTCTAGAAGCAAAAGAGGGAGCAGATTTGAAGTGAGTAGAAGAGTGGAGGGTTGAGTCATCGGCATAAGAGTGAAAAGAGTTGGAAGTACAGCTGAGGAGATCGTTGATGAAAAGTAGGAATAAAGTTGGAGATAGAACAGAACCTTGCGGAACACCACAATTAACAGGAAAGGGAGGAAGAGGTCGCTCCATCAACGAGTGCTGATATAGAGCGATCGGAGAGAAAACTAGACAAGAGTAAGCAAAGAGAAGGAGGAAACCCAAAGGAAAGGAGCTTAGAGAGCAGTGACGCGTGCCAAACCCGGTCAAAGGCCTTTGATATGTCAAGCGCCACCACGCAAGACTCCCCATGGTCCCTAAGGGCAGAAGACCATAAATCAGTTAGATAGGAAAGTATGTCACCAGTTGACCTCGGAGCGACGAAAGCCATACTGATGATCTGAAAGAAGGGAATGAGACTCCAGATGATCCAGGAAATGAGAGCTAAGAAGAGTTTCAAAGATTTTAGATAGAATACAAGTGAGAGCTATAGGGCGATAGTTAGAAGGATCAGAACGGCTACCTTTTTTTCGGGATCGGTTGGACATGTGCGCGCTTCCAGCACTGAGGAAAAGTATTAGTATTAAGACATAGAGAGTAGAGTTGAACGAGGACAGGCGCCAGCTCGGAAGCACACTCCCTCAAAACACGGGGAGGAATGCCATCCGGGCCACCAGCCTTCCTGACGTTCATAGATCTCAGGATCCCATGCACACGATCATGTGTAATCACAGGTAATGACATGGGAAACCTGAGAGGAGAAGGAGTAGGAGGAGGGATGCCAGAATCGTCCAGGGTAGAATTAGATGAAAAAGGAGGCCGAAGAGATTGGCCTTTTCAGAAGGAGAGTTGCAACAGAACCGTCAGAGCGAATAAGAGGAGGAAAGATTTACAAAAGTTGTTAGAGATGTTTTTGGCAAGGGGCCAGAAATTTTTATCTGTAGGAGAACCAAGCAGGTTGTCGCACTTTCTTTTAGTGAAAGTGCGCTTAGCCTGTCGAATAGTATCCCTGCAACGATTCCGAGCAGAATGAAAATTAGTAAGAGTGATAGGAGAACGAGAGTTTTTCCATGCCTGATACGCAATGTCTCTCTTCCTGAATGGCGCGAGAACAAGCTTCATCGAACCATGGATTTTGGGGAGAAAAAGATTTAGTTGAAGAGGGAATGAACCTGCTCATCCCATCGGTGATTACGGCCCCCACCTTTTCAGCGGTGACCGAGGCATCCCCGGAGTCAAAGCAGGATTCATTCCAAGAGTAGTTAGCCAAAAAACAACGCAATTCCCCCCAATTAGCCTGATTAAAGTGCCAGAAATTACGTTTAGGGCATGGTGGAGCTGCTGGAGAGAAAGTGTTATAATTAAGAGCTACAAGATTGTGGTCAGAGTTACCAATAGGAGGAGAAATGGTGTATTTAAAACGAGAAGGAGTAGTGGTGAAACATAAGTCAAGCGTATTCAAGAATTGGTTAGAACGATCTGGAATATGTGTAGGTTCCTTAATTAACTGTTCCAGATCGTTGAGAATACTGAATGTTTTGGCCTCCTCCCCGCCTGCATCAGTGTGAGAGGAGCCCAACCACTC
>JABUQX010050175.1:10000-22841 GCA_015478945.1 Trachelipus rathkii
ATTATGTCTATCCGCAAAAAACTCATGCGGATGAGGATGGATAAAAATGAGGCGGATATCTGCTACACCTCTACTCACAACCATAACCTTACTCTTTTCTAGTTTACTTTCAAACAACTCCTTTACCACACCCTGCCAAATCCGACTCTCAATCCTCCAAAACTCTCTTCAATTCGCCACACTAAAACCAAATCACCGCCACATAATAGTTGAGCGCTCCACTCTCGTCATTCTCCGTCGTAACCATCCCCGGCCACCTCCACCTCTAATTTCATAACCCCATCCAATACAAATTGAATAACCAAGAAAATATAACACGTTCCTACCTTCACCCCTCATTCAATAAGTAAACCACATCACTTTCATCTCTATTGTATTCTACACCACGCTTGCAGGCTTGTCAGCAGTATAATGATCGTTTGTGATTTCCATATCAGGAAAGCCTACCACCATACACCATAATCACTAAGACCTGCCATAGAGCCTCACTTTTAATCCTATCATATAGGGTGCAAATCCAAAATACCCTAAATTCAATTTATCTTACTTCTCCTCATACTCAATCAATTGTTTCTAATGTAAAGATTGAGTCCATACACGAATTTCTTAACCACTTGTTTCTCACAATCAGTTCCTTCAGTCACTCGACCACCTCTTTCGACCAAAATACCAGCATAATTACTCCTACAACACCAATAAACAAATTCCCGCTATAATCCCTACAGAAAAACCTATCCCCCTTCCCTATAGTTAGGGTATATATTAGCTGTGCTCTCTCCCAATTCCCTTGGAACTATACCCTCGATAAACGCTTGTACAGCAACTTCCAAATCCAAATCTCACCATCATCGCCTTCCGTTTATCATTCACCAGAATTATCTAACTTGCAGATTTACTACCATTTTCAACGTTCATCTATCTCATACCTTCTCTTACTAATGATCTTCATCTTCAAAATACCTATTCCTTTTCGCACCATCTCATGCGGCCACACACACACATTCACTACACCTCTCATACTGCCATATTAGCAGATTCGAATGTGGTTCCCGCCACACTCTTCCTCACATGCATTTTATCAGTTACCGAAAGCACCATCCCTATTCATATTCTATGCAGATCCCTTATTCCTTATATATATATCATATAAGATTATACATATAATTATATATATTATATTATATAATAAGAAGTAATATATATATTATATATATATATATATAAATATAATATATATATATAGATAAATATATAAAAGGATTTTTAGCTGACCCGTGGTCAAATTATCTATTAACATTCCAATAGAAAGTCGATACAAATGTAACCGAACCTAAAAACGTAACGGAGGAAAAAAAACGAATTACTATTCGTGCGTTTACAGAAAAAGAATTAACGATTCCGTTACTTTCCGTTACTCTATAAACTAATCCCGTTAGAAACGAGGTACGGATCTGCCCCATCATATATATAGATAATAATATATATATATATAATATATAATATATAATATATATAATATATATATAATATATAATATATTATATATATAATATATATATATATTATATAATAATAATATAAATATATATTATATCATATTATATTGTTTGGTTGTGATGGGTTTGGTGTTCTGTATAGTAATTATTAAGTACTTATATATAGTATATATAATAAAATATATATATAATATATATTATTATAATATAGTATATATTATATATATATATATATATATATAGATATATATATAATAAAGATATATATCTAAACGATTAAAATTCTAACCTAATTAAACACTGTCAGTATTTCAGAAACGTTTTCCTAGGTTCATCATAACTATACGGCAATGTTAACGCCTATTTTATTATTCTCATCCTTTAATTCTATAAACAGTTCTTTTTTTACACGTCATCTTGAACATTTGACCTTTCCATATGTGACCTCAAATTTTGTAAAAAAAAATTATCCTATTCATTTGTTCTCTTGTCTCAAGGTGATTTTCCAAGGGATTTTAAAGAAGAAGAAAAGAAGAAGAAGAAGAAGAAGAAGAAGAAGAAAGAAAAGAGAAGAAGAAGAAGAAGAAGAAGAAGAGAATAGAAGAAAAAGACTCCGTTTAGATATTATTATTTTATCAGATTAGATATGACGAAGGCAATGCAAAAGAAAAATAGGAATGAAAAAGATTTTATCTTATAAAAACTTGGTTAAAAGAAAGTCGTCATATTAATTTTCGTATAAGTTATTTTCCTGTCATGGTTGACTTTCAACTTTAATAATCTTCCAGAAAAAAATACGCTTCATTTCTTTTATTAACTTTCTAGCCACCTGCATTTATTCATTTGGCTAGGTGCATACAATATATTATATAAATTATATAAATAATATATATATATATAATATTTATATATATATATATAATATATAATATATATATATATATTTAATATTTATAGATAAATAATATATTAAAGAAAATATTATATATATTTTAAATAGTTTAATATATATATTGATATATATATTTTATATTATATATATATATATATATATATATAGATATATATTATATTAAATATAATACTAATATATATATAATTATATTAAATATAAAGATAATATATATAAGAGTATATAAGTAATATAAATAATATAGATATATAATTTATATATAAATATATATATAATAATATATTATATAATATTATATATATTATATAATATATATATATAATATATAAAGATATTAATCATATATAATATATATATTATATTCATATATTATTAATTATTATTATATATATATATATATATTATAATTAATATATAGCATATATATATATATATATATATCATTAATATATCTATATATATATAGAATAATATATACATATAAGATATATATATATAAATATAATATATATATTATATACATATATAATATATATATAAAGATATTTATAATATATATTATATATATATATTCAATATATAATATATATATATATATAATTAAAATATATATATATATAATAATTATATATATCTATATATATATATATATATATATATAATATATATATAAATCATATAATATAGTATATAAGTATATATATATATATTATATATATATATAGATAATAATTTATATAATATATTACTATAATATATATAAATTAATAATATATAAATATATATTATATATAATATTAATATAATATATACTATATAATATATTTAAAAATATATAATAGAAATAAATATTTATATATATATAATAATATAGTGGAATATATATATATTATAATATAGTATTATATATATTATAAATATATTATAATATATAATAAATTAATATTAAATAATTATTATATATATATATAATATATTATATATATATAGGAGGTCGGTGTTGTGTGTGTTGTGTTGTGTGCGCGCAGGTTGTGTGAGTGGTTTGTGTGTCATGATGAGTGTGTAATAAGACCACTGTTGCTTTTGCCTGTGTTTTTGGAAAAGTGCCAAGACCCTGACTCCAATTAGTGTTTGAAGTCTTAACTAATTTGGACGAAACTTTCTTTTTTTTTGCTACATAAAGAAAAGTTTCAAAAAATTCTAGACAAGCTTCACTTGCCCGCTCAATTAATTGAATAACAGAAAATAATGCAAATATTTCAAATAAATTTAATATATAATATATTATTAAATATATATATATATAATATGATATATATATATAATAATATATATATATATATTATATATAATATTATATTAGTATATTATATAAATATAATATAATATATATAATATATATATATATATAATACTATATATATAATAATATATAATTATATATAATAATATAATATATATATAATTATATATATAACACACCAATATATATATATTAGAATATTATATATAGTATATAAATATATATATTATATAATATTATATAAATATATTATATATAATAAATATATATAATATTAAATTATATAAAATACTATATATGTATATATATATATAATATATATATATCATAAATATAATAATTACTATATATATATGATATAGTATTTATAAATATATATATATATTATATATTTATTAATACATATATAAATTTAGTATATTTAATAGATCTAAAAATGAATAGTAAATTTTGAGGTCAAAATATTTTGTTTAAATTTGAAATTTATACCAAAATTTTCAAAATATTATTTATCTTTATAAATTATTAGAATACATTTTTTAAAATAAAGTTGCAACCTTCTAACAGGCAGATTGCGTAATCAAACAAAGAACACTCAGGTAACTGCTGCTTGTAACCGCACAAATTTGTCTCTTTGGACTTCTGCTTTTGTTTTAAACATATTGTATAGATACAATTTTTTGCGATATATCAAATAAATAAGATATATTAATATATATATATATAAATATATATATATATAGATATTTATATAAATATATATATATATATATATTATAAATATATATAATATATATATAATATAATAAATATATAATATAAATAATAATATATAATAAATCTAATAATATATATATATATAGATATAAATTATTTTAATATATAGTATATATATATAAATATAATATTAATAATATATAATAATATAATAAATAGATATTTATATATTATACATTAAATATTATAATATAATGTATAATAATATAGAATATATATATTAAAAATAGATATATATAAGTATATATAGGTATAGATATATATATATTAATAGTATATATATATGATATAATATATATTATATATATAAAGTTATAATTATATATATATAGATATTATATATAATAAATTATATATTATATAATATATAATAATATATATTAATAAATATATATATATTATATTATATATTTATTATATATATATATATAATATAATATATATATATAAAGATGATAGATATATTATATATACGATATATATATATAATTAATTAATAGTATATAAATATATATTGTAATATATATATTAATATAAGTAATATATATATATATAATATATATATATATATAAAATTAATATATATATTGTTATATATATATGTAATATATTATATATATATACTATAAACATAAGTATATATAATATATATAGAATATATATATAATAATATAATATATAATATTATATATTATGTATATATATATATATAGATTAATATATATATAAATATATAATAATATATATATATATTTAATGTAATTTATAAATAATGTATAATATATATATATAGTTAATATGTAAATATATATATTATAATATAGTATATTATATTATATTAATAATATATATATATATATATACATATATATATATTATATAAATATATATATATATATATATATAATATAAATTAATATAATATAATAATATAAAATTAAATATATAATATATATATAAATATATATATAGTATAAATAATATATAAATAATATATAATAAAATATATATATAGTATATATATTATATATATATATAATATATATAATATAATATATATATATATTATATATATATGTAATATATATATATATATATAAATATATAATATATATATATATATATATATTATATTATATATATTATATATATATATCTGTGTATTATATTTTGGCTGTAATTTTTTTTTAATTAAATTTTTAGCAACACTTTGTCTATAAAACGAATCGTTGATACGGGAGGGGGGGGAAGAAAGAATGGAAAAAAGAAAATGATTATCGACGTATCACTAATCTAGAGGTTTCTTTTCATTATAAATACAGCACTTCATCCCTTCACGAACAAATTTAAATCCTAATTTGATTTTTTTCCCCGCGTAATTTGACTTTCGAGTTTCAAATATTAATGTTTACAAATAATAAATGATTATTGTAAAAAAAAAAAACTTTCAAATAACAATTGGTTGATTCCATTTGTCACATTAATGTAAAGTTAATCCACCGTATTCTATGTATTCGATTGGACGGACTCCACAAATTTACTATTATATATCTATATTATTAGTATATTATTATATATATTATATTATAATAATTATTAATAATATACATAATAATTATAATTAAATTATAATTATATAATTATAAGTATAATAAAGATATAGAAAGGCAACCTCAATGTAGATTATATAAAACAAATAAGTTATGTTCGATAGTCAAACCCTATCTTTATAATATTATATATTTTATTATTATATTATTATAATTATATTATTATTATATTATTATTATATAGTAAAAAGGAGCTTAAAGCAAAAGACAGCTAGGGAGGTGCAAAATAGAGAGTCATACAGACCACCACAAGAGATGAACTGGATTCCAATAAGCCGATTGTTTGGCAACCTATCGCGGCAAAGGTGGACCTCGGTAATACTGTGACTTTAATATCCCGTGTCATATAATGGCTAACTCCTGTCAAAGCTGATAATTAACACAAGAACACAAACGTTTCCTAAACAGGGTAGGTGGTACAAAGAATTACACTGCCAACTGAACACAATAACTCTATTACAATCGGCCATATGCGATCAAATAATTGTGGCACAACAAAATCCTTTATGTTATGACTGACCTTTAGACCACTACGCCGGTGCATGTATGAACATTGATCTGCGATGTTGCACAGCTTGCACGAATTCGCGATCCGAATAGGAAACCGTAAGGTAAGTTTTACTTAAGTTGCTGAAGTTGCGAGTTTAACTACAACAGGGAATCGGAATACGGTGTTGAATCTGCACAACAGTAGTTGCTCAACATATGGTTTCTAAGTGAAATGAGACAGGACCTTTTAAGTAAAATTACGTGGAACCTGTAAAGTAATGTATTTGACAATCCTGACCCTTGAGAGAGAAAAAAAAAGTTAAAATTGACGATTAAACCTTCATTATGGACGAAGAAGACTCCGCCACATAAAAATAAAGACAAGAAATCTTGGCAAAGATTTTGAGTATTAGTTAAAAATCCAAGATTTGGACAAATATTTTTTGACGGAAGAAGATATACTATTCAAAAAAGTGATAATAATAATAATGATAGTGTTATTAAATTAGAATTAATTTAATGTATTCGACAATCGTGTTGGTGATGGGTAATACTAATATATAAATATGCAGTGAATATAATATTGTTAATAATAGTACAGATGTTATTGATAATAGTTAGTGATGTTATTGTTAGTGATAGCAACAATGCTTATATGTATGTTACGATATATACGTTAATATATAGTATAATATATAATATTATAATTATGATAATATATAGATATATATATATATATATATATATATATATAATATATTATATAATATATATATATAAAAAGATAGCTATCAGTAAAGGATTTCTCACCGGAGGTATATAATAAAATTTTTGTATTGTCCCACTTTACAATTTTTTTTTTAAACCATAACATAAAAAAAGTACCATGCCTTAAAACGGAAAATACAAAACCTAAATTAAAGAAATTTAAAGTTAAACTATGTAAACAAACGTAACTCAACATAACCTTACTTAATTAACGATCATAACCTCACTTAATTAATTAATTTTAATATTTTAATTAATTTTCACTGAATATGCAAAAAGAACACGCATCGGCAACCAAGGCGGCTTTGTACATTTGTTCTATAAAGAATATAAGAAAAAACTAAAAAATAACCAAATTTTATCCTTTCCCACGAATATCAGAGGAGAAAGAGTCTACCATAAAAATTATATATATCTAATATAATATATATATATATTATATATATATATATATATATATTATAATATATATATTATAATTAATAAATAATATATAATAATATATAATAATATTTATATTATATATAAATATATATACGAATTATATGCACAATCGTCTTAAGATGAATTATTTATTTATTTATTCTCCTACATCCTCTTTATGTTTTATAGTATATTATTTTTTTTGTAATTATATATTTATTAATAAAAACTTCCGGTAGCGAGAGTCCAGGTTCGCAACTGTCGGGTGAAATGTGAAGCTATTCTCTGATGTCTTGCTTCGTCTTCCGGATTTAATTGAGTAACACCCCCTCCTTGAAAGGTCTGAAAAAAAAAACTTCCTACGCTAAATATGAAATAGTATCGACCTCTTTGGCACAACGCTAATCTTTCATAATAACAAGTACAAAATTTCGTTTCATTCTATATGATGCGTATGATAAAAACTTTCACAAAAAATACAAAACGATATCTGAGAAGAGAGAGGACAAAGAATAACTGGTTAACAAATGCATTATTAACCTCGACTAGACAAAGCACAAGCATAAAAGTGCTAAAGGTACGCATACAAATGCATTTACACATCTCTTCAACACTTAATAAAAAGCAATAGGAAATCCAAAGCTAGCATTTTTGTTGATAAATCCAGTCAGACTCAATTCAATCTACGTTCGCAGTGGGTCATAAGAAACGACATTTTAAACCGTTACAAGAAATAAACAAACAAAATTTAAAGATTTAAAATTAGATGATGAAATAGCTATAAACAAGCAATCCATAGTTAATGAATTGAACTTCTAGCAGTTAAAATTCCAGAGAGAGAGGTGTTCTTTGCTGATAATTATAAGACCGCATGAGGGGGCAGAAACTTTGCAATTCTAAAGAATACCAACATCTGACGTTGTGTTATAAATGCATCAGAATAAAAGCGTCTGACATAAATTGGAATGTTATTCAAGTACTGCAAAAAAAAAAAAAAAAAAAAATATAAAAAAAAAAATCTCACCTGTATTATCGCCCTCATAATGCTCTATAAATCATTTGAACTAAATCATTACCCAACTGAATTAAAAACTGCTAAAGTACCTCCTGTCCCAAGAGTGCCCACACCTCCCTATGAAAATCTTAATCGATTTTAAATCCTCATATAACGTAAAATTCTGAAATAGTTTACGGCGCAACTATTAATACTTGCATGAAAATGGGCTCTCTCCACAAATCATTTGGCTTACCAAAAATCGCAAACACAGAGATCTTACTTGCTCACGAGAAGTTATACAAAAGCACTAAAGAAAAAGCAAAACATAAGTAACTATTACATAGACTCGAAAGCATTCATCGTATTTCCACACACCACACTCTTAAGTATATTTAGAAGACTGGCATCACTAGTCACCTAAATGTTCATCAACTTATCGACCGGGCCACATACTTTCGTTTAGGAGACACTCAACCTCAACACCCTCGATCTTCCAAGGTGTCCCTCGACCATATTTGGGGCCCATAGCTTTAAATTAATACGATACTCAAATTTAACTGTCAATTACACCTCTCATATATCTGACGACACTGCATCTAATATCATATCGTAATATAGACACACTCCCTGCAAGTTAACAATGAATTGAAAAACAATATAACATAACATGGAGAGCAAATCAGACTAAACACGTCATACCGATCACCTACAATACAAAATAAAAAGACCCGTTCGACTAATGAGAACAAAAGATTTTAATTTATTAAATCGGTCATCTCCCACCCGAAGTTATTAGGTGTTACCTTAGGACAACTTCTTCCAAAGAACACATTACTAGTCTATTAGCAAACTACCTAATTGCCATGCTTAAGATAGAAACTTGCTACAAAAATATTAAAAACCTTAACTAAGTCTGTTATGCCCTACATACTCTACGTCTTCAGTAATGGGTTGTGGCAAGTGATTACTTCACAACTAAACAATAGCAAAAAAAAAAAAAAATAAATAAAGAAAAATAATAATTATAATTTGTGGAATATCAGGGCGCGAAACTACCGGAGACACAAACCACTATTTCAAGCACATTGTCTACTAAAACTCATGATATCACACCCGACAATAGTATCACATCTTTAAGTCACAAATGAACTACACTGAAACTTGACTACAATTGTACACGAACCAAACTATGAGACAAACATCTCTGTGCACAAATTCCCATTCGCTAAAACAAAGCAAAATCACCCCAACGAAACTCGGAGGCACTCAATAAGGCATAATAGAAAATTCCCAAAAATGTTCATGTGGAGTCCACAACTATTTGGTTTTTCGTAGAAATATCAAAAGCTCTATTACCAAAATACACTCGCATCCACTTCTACCTCGCTAGTATTTATACAACGAATGTATAATTCCTAAGCTGAGCTTATTATTATATTATTATTATTATTATATGATATTATTATTAGTTTATTATTATTATCATATATTATTATTATTATATAGATTATTATAATTATGAATATATTATTATATTATTATTATATTATATTATTATTATAATTATATATTAAATTTCGTATCATAGTTTTCCTATTATAACAACGAAGCGAAAGACGATGGGGATGTATAGTATTCCATATTTATTATATCTAATTATTATTATTATTTAGATTATAATTAATATTAATATTATTCATTATACTATATATAATTTTATAGTAGTATATAGTATCAGTAGTATAGTACTTGTTGGCCTAATATCCTTTGGTTTTAAATTCTTTCACGATACGGATAATTTTTTTTTATCCTCAAAATGAATTTTTTTTTCAAAAATCGGAAAGCAGGATAACTTTTTTTCTCTACCGCACCGATTTAATTTATTTAAAATTTGAAATATTTATAGCAAAAAAAATTAATTAAAATAAAAACGCTAAAAAAATCTGTTCTTTTTATTAATATTTTTTTAACTTCCATGAAATAAAAAATAAATAAGAATATATATATATATTATATATATTAATATTTATATATATATATAACTAGTATATATATATAGAGTATATATATATATATATATATATAATTTATAGACAAACCACCTATATAAGCATCATATAATTATATATCATAATTTGTACTCTTTATTAAATCCAGGGGCAAATAAAAAATTAAGCTTGTAAAAGTGTAAGACTGGAAAGTGCAATTTTATGATCTTAAATTATAAAACAGAAAAAAGAACACAAAATGTTCTTTAAGGTAATTTTTCAAATATAATTTAATTTAAATATTAACAAAAAGTAAAAAAGAATTGATATATATATTATATCATCTTATATATAATATTATATATAATATTGTATATATATATAATTATATAATATATATGTATATGAATATAAATATTATATTATATATAATTATTTTGCTTCCACTTAAGCTATAAAATGATAACCTTAGGGCAATATTATTCAGTTAAATTTGCAATGTATCACGGAAAGTTGTAGAGCGAAGGTAGACGCCATGACAGTTTTATTACTCAGTATTTAAACGAATACCGGTAGGGTGGCTCATCACCTGCGGCTTCCGGCAACACCGGTGCATAAAATTAAATAATTTCTCTTTTTCGAACAACATTAAAGAATGCAATCTTAGCGAGGTAATAATTCTGAATAGCATAACCGAACCATTTCGATACTAATTATATCCCCTGTAATAAAGGAATATATATAATATATATTATATATATTTATATTATATAATAATATATATATATATAATATATTATATGAGTATAATAAATATGTATATATAATATATATATAATTAAATTATATAGGTAAAAGCTTAGAACGGTGTCGCACTACGAAATACGGCTATCTAACATTTGAAAATATACGAATCTATTTGGAAAAGAAAATTTATAAGTATAAATGAAAAAAAGTAAAAGAATTGATATATATGTTTTTTCACTTCACCTAAGCTAACAAAAATTATTAGGCTATGGCAATTTATTCCTTTTAAATTTATTATGTACCTAAAATTTGTAAAGCATAATTATGAAGTAGGTTTACCATAACAGAAAAGTTTTCAGACGAATGATATTTTATTACATTACAAAGTTAAAAACCTATTTTAAAGTGGGAAGAATTGTGAAAAATGTAGGAATATGTAGAATATTCAAGATAAAAGAAAAATTCTTCTTCAGTTGTTCGTCAAGAAATGCATAAAATTCGACACCCTTTGGCCGCGAAGTTGTTTGGCTACATGCGCACACGTCAAAAAAATGTACATTTTTTTTATTTAACATGAATAGCTTTATTTAACTCAAATAAAGAGCATTCCTAATTTAAGTCAACAAATATGTGTAGATTAAGTGTTTGTCGAGAGATTTGCATTTTAGAAAGCAATGCAATTTAATAAAGAATAATTTTACACTTCCCTTTACACGTTGTTACTTAACTAAAGGCAAACCATAGGTAAGCCGCAAAGATGCAGGAGCGGTCTCTCCCCCGTGAACACGGGGGACGAAGTCCCCCTGTCCGGCTCGAGCCCCCTAAAGGGAAAATAAATTTTAAAAATATTTCCGACGAATAAATGCAAAAAAAAAATAATAATAAAAAACCCTCCTTAAAATTTCCGCGATTCAAATATAAAATTGTTCACTGTAGGGCTGCCGTCCTTAGTTACTGATTCAGCTTTAGACACTGACCAATATAGATATATATATATATATACGTATATATATTATATAATATATATAGAATATATAATTAATAATATATATATATATAATATACTATATATATAGTAATAAATTATTTAATATTATAATATCAATAATATTAATAATATATAATTCATTATTATAAAGTATTATAATATAGGATATTATATATTTATATATACAATATCATTATATATATAAAATATATATATTAGTAGTATATATATTAGTACTATATATATAATATATTATATATATTAATAATTATATTATATTAAATTAATATAATATATATATATATATATATATATATATAATAATATATATATAAATATATA
>JABUQX010050176.1:10000-28899 GCA_015478945.1 Trachelipus rathkii
TTTTTTTTTGCATATTGATTAAAGTTGTAGCAAGTAATCACTTGCACAAACCCATACTGAAAGACAGTAGAGTATGTGAGGATAAACAAGACTATAGTTAAGGTTTTTAAAAATATATTTTGTAGCAAAGTTTCTTATCTTAAGAAATGCATAGGATAGTTTGCTAATAAGACTACGTATGTGTTCTTTGAAAGAAAGATTGTCATCAAGGATAACACCTAATAACTTGGTAGGAGATGACCGATTTATAATTACATCTTTTGTTCCTACATTTAGTCGAACAGGGTCTTTTTATTTTGTTATTGCTAGGTAATTTGTTTTTTGTACGTTAAGTGAAAGTCTGTTTGCCTCTACCATGTTATGTTATAATGTTTTTCAATTCATTGTTTACTTTGCAGGGAAGTGTGTCTATATTACGATCTGATATTAAGATTGCAGTGTCGTCAGTATATTGAGAGTGTATTGAACAGTTAAAATTTTGAGTCATTTGTATATATATTAAAGAATAATGGCCCCAAAATAGAGTCCTGAGGGACACCTTGGAAGATTGAGGCGTGTGAGGTTGATGTGTCTCCTAAACGAAAGTATCGTGCCCGGTCCGATAAGTATGACTGAAACCATTTTAGTGAACCATTAGTGATGCCAAGTCTTTCTAATTTACTTAAGAGTAGTGTGTGTGGAACTACATCGAATGCTTTCGAGAAATCTAATAGTAATAGTACTTATGTTTGTTTTTCGTTTATTGCTTTGTATAACTTCTCAGTGAGCAAGATAAAAGCATCTTCTGTGTTGCGATTTTTGGTAAAGCCAAACTGATTTTGTGAGAGAAGCCCATTTTCATGCAAGTAATTAATAAGTTGCGCGTAAACTAATTTTTCAAGAATTTTACGTTATATGCAGGATTTAAATCGAATTAAAGATTTTCAGTAGGGAGGTGTGGGCACTCTTGGGAACAGGGGTAACTTTAGCAGTTTTTAATTCAGTTGGGTAATGATTTCAAATGATTTCATATGAGCTATTATAGAGGGCGGATAATACAGGTAGATTTTTTTTTTTTTTTTTTTTTTTTTTTTTGCAGTACTTGCTTGAGAACTGATTCTTTTGTCAGTTTATCATAACGCATTTAAACACCATCCAACTCAGATTTGATTCTTTAGACATGCAAAGTTCTGCCCCTCATTTGCGGTCTTAATAATATCAAGCCAAAAGAACACCTCTCTCTCTGGAATTTTAACTGCTAGAAGTTCAATTCATAACTATGATGCTTGTTATACTATTCTTATCTTCTAATTTAAATCTTTAATTTGTTGTTTTTCTTGTAACGGTTTAAAAATGCGTTTCTTATTACCACGCGAACGAGATTGAATTGATCTGACGATTAAATCAAAAAAATGTAGCTTGGATTTCTTAATTACTTTTTAGTGTTGAAGAAATGTGTAAAAATGCTTTGTGTATAGTACCAATTTAGCACTTTTATATAGCTTGTCTTTTGTCTAGCGAGTTATATATGGCATTTGTAACAGTTATTCTTGTCCTCTCTCTCTCAAATTAGCGTTTGTATGTTTGTGAAATTTTTTATCATACGCATCAATAGAATGAAACTAAAATTTTTGTACTTTTCATCTAATGAAAGATTACGTTGGAACAAAGATAAGGTCTATATTTCCTATTTCGCGTAGGAAGTTTTTTTTTCAAACCCTTATCAAGGAGGGGTGTACTCAAATTAACATCCAGCAAGACGACAGCCAAAACATCAGAAAAGCTCACATTCTCGCACCCACCAGTTGCAGAACCTCGACTCTCGCTACCGGAAGTTTTTATATATAATAAATTATAAATTACAAAAAAAAATATATATATACATATATATGGAACACATAATATATACTAATAACCATTCAATATAACTACGCATATGTCAATAACATATATATATCATATATATATATAAATATAGTATAAGTATATATATAAATATAAATATTATAATTATTATATATCTATATATATATTTATATTAATATATATAATATATAATTATAATATATATATAATATATATATATATTAGTTAGAATCTCTTTCTCCTCTGAATATTTCGTGGAAAAGAATAAAAATTTGGTTATTTTTAGTTTTTTCTTTATCTTATTGAACAAAATGTACAAAGCGCTCTGGTGCCATATGCGTGTTTTTTAAGCATGATCAAAGTGATAATAAAGTAAAAATATAAAAATAATTACATAAGTAGGTTATGAACGTAAGTAAGGTATGTTGATTACGTGTTACATAATTTAAACTTTAAATTCTTATTATTTTTCGTATACAACCGTTTAAGCGGGACTGGTGTAACTTTATCTTAGGCTTATTGTTTAAAAAAAAAACTTAAATGAAAAATTACGAATTTAATTAAGAAAATTATCTTGAATGCAGACTACTGAATACCCAAAAAATATTAAATATATATAGCATATGATACATATTTAATATATAATATACTTTAAGTATAATAATATATATTTTAATAATAATAATAATCTATATATATATAATATAAGACCTACCATCATAACATTGTTGCTACACTAACATCAACCATCACAACACTAATTCATCAATATACTACCTTCCAGTATTATAATCACTAACCTTAATGACAGTAAGTAATCCTTAGTAATATTACATCATCAACACTATTGATCAATAACATTAAAATTAATTCTAATTAATAACACTATCATTATTATTATTATCACTATTTATCTTGAAATATTACGTTATTACTATGCAAAGAAATTTGTCCAAATCCATTGATTGTACCTACAAACTCAAAATCTTTGCCAGATTTCTCTGTCTTTATTTTTATGTGCGGAGTCTTCTTCGTCCAAATGAAGGTTTAATCGCAATTTACTTTTTTTCTCTCTCAAGGTCAGATTGCAACAACATAGTTCACATAGATCTCGACTAATGATTACTAAAAGGTCCTTATATTTTCACTAGCAAACAATATTAAGAATCAAAAGATCTGCAAAATCAAAAAAGCAGATTCGGAGAGTAGTCAAAACACACAATTTACACTTGACCAGAAATAGTAAATTAAGTTACTTACGGTTTCCCGATATTTGCCTATATTCTACTTTCTTTTGCACTATGGAACAGTCGAAGATTCTAAATGTTATAATCACGGTAGTGGTCCCTAAAGTCATGCATAACAAAAGGATGTTGTGCCACAATTTTGATCGCATATGGCCGATGTAATAGAGTTACGGTTCAGGTTGCAGTGTAATTCTGTAACCATATTTAGAACCGTTTGTCGTCATTGGTTAAATTACATCAGCTTTTACACAGGAGTAGCTTAACTAGACACGAGGATATTAAATCACCACTATTCCGGTCCACTTTTCACGTAAGTTTGCACACATCATC
This sequence comes from Trachelipus rathkii, assembly GCA_015478945.1. Lineage (NCBI taxonomy): Eukaryota > Metazoa > Arthropoda > Malacostraca > Isopoda > Trachelipodidae > Trachelipus > Trachelipus rathkii. The sequence goes on from JABUQX010050176.1 coordinate 13,423, forward strand.
AACTTTGTATCAAGTTATCCTACCCCTTGTGGTGGTCTGTATACTCCTATCATTTTGAATCCCTCCCTAAAGCTTCTTTTGCTTTTAAGCTCCTTTTAATAATAATAATAATAATAATAATAATAATAATAATAATTAAATAATAAAATAATAATATAATATGATAGATAATTAAATATATATTAAATATAATATAATATAATTAATAATTAATATATATATTATAATAAATAAACTTTATTATGATTATGAATATTTGGATTAAATTCTAAATAAATTATAATATAATAAAATTATAATAAAAATAATAATAAAAAATAATAATAATAATAAATAATAATAAGGTAATTGTGGAGTCCCGTCCAATCTGAATCACATAAATACTGTGTTAAAACATAATACATTATGTTTGATGGGGGAACACCTGACAATGTTATTTGAAGTTTTGTTTTTTTACTGATTTTCACTTTGTACATTAATATTTCAATAAAAATATAAAAATTACGCTGGGAAAATCATAACAATAGCTCAATGTCGTTCCGAAGGGCTAAGATACACTATCAAAATGTGTTTCAGATATCGATACATCGATATCATTATTACGTTTTATAACATTCTCGCACTCCCGCGCTCCCATTACATACGATTCCGTTTATAACATTAGTTTATGGTTGTGCCTTAAATAATCTAGATTTTTAGAGAGAAAAATTTACTATCAGAGCCATGAATTATTTTATTAGTCGACGAATGATATTAATAGTTAGTAGTATTCGTTTATAGTATATCATGTCCATCCTTTAGTTTAAGATCGCTAGTAGTGTTATGGATTTAGGTATGATGTTAATGGTGGAGATGGTGGTAGTTGGAGTTACGGTATAATTAGTGTATTTCATCATAGTTTTTTGTTTATGAGTCTGTTTTGGGATGTGTATGAATTAGTGGGTTTATAGTATGAAGTATATAGTTTTGGTGGGTGTTGGATTTGTTTTGATTATTTGGGTGGATTTTAGTATATTCGATGTTATAGTGGTTATATGTGTTAGGGGTTAGTTAGGGAGTAGTTAATGTGTATGGTGGGAGATTAGAGTATGAGTTTGGAGTTAATATTAAATAAAAATATATATATTTATATATAGATATATTATAATAATATATATTATATATAAGTTAATATAATATATATAATATATATTATCAATATATATAGTAGTAATATAGAATATATATATAGATAATAATATATAATTAATAGTAATATAATATATATATTACTATATATTATATTATATATATATATCATATAAATATGAATACATATATATAATATATACTATAAATATATACACTAACATATATATATAAAGATATAAATATTATCATATAAGATCTAGAGTACATATTAAGAAGAAGGATATATAAATATCTATAATATATATAAATATATAAATTAATCTATATATAGATATATATTATATATATATATAATATAATATAGTATATATATTATATATATAATAATATAATATATAATAATATACATAATATTATTATTAATTAATAATAATAAAAGAATAATATATAGAGAATATATATAATATATAAAATAGTAAAGAATAATATATACAAATATTAAGTAATCTATATAATATACATATATATAATAAGGATATATATAATATATATAAATATATATATAAGTAATAATAAAATTAATATAATAATAATAAATAATAGTATATATATTATATATAATATATATATATAATATATAATTATAATAAGTATAATATTATATATATAATATATATATATGTACAGTAATACAAAATATATATTATATATATAATAATAAATAATATATATATATATTATAAATTAATTATAGATTAAATATAGTAATATATAGGATAATATAATAATATTATATATATAGAACATAATTGATATAATTTTCTGATTAATTATAATGTTATATTAAATATATAATAATTAGATATATATAATATATATATAAGTATATTATATATATATTAATAAGTATATAAAATTAATATATATTATATATAAATATATATAATATATCAATATAAATTTATATTATAGTATATCATAATATTATAATATATATATATAATTATATATATTAAATAAATTATATTATAATTATAGATATATAATATAATATATATAATAAATAATATAGATAATATATATATATATATATTATATTTATCGCAAAAAAAAAGTCACAACAAATCATTGAAAAAACAAAGCAAGCTCCAAAAGGACAGAAAAGTGCTGTTAATACCAGCTATTTAGAAAAATAATTCGTTAAGTTGCGGTTATTATCAACTTTAATTAAAATAAATAAATATTAATAAAATATTAAGCTAGTCCTACTTCTGTTCAAAGATCGTAATCATTATATTAAAATAACAAACATTAAAATCTAATCAGCTTATTTTAAAATACTATATATATATATATTTGATAGTATATATAAGTAAAAATAATATATAATATATATATAATATATATATATATATATATATAATATTAAATTATTATATATATAATATATATATAATATAATATATAATATATATATATATATATATATATATATATATATATATATAATTATAATATATTATATATATATAATTAGTATAAATATATATATATATATAATATATATATAATAATTATATATATATATATAGTGTGGTGTAAATATAATTATATATATATATAATTAATATATATGATATAATATATCAAAATATAGTTTATTAAAGGATACTTACTACATTTCACGATAAAAAAAAATAAAATAACAAAAAATATTGCCCAGCATTTCTCAAGAGAATATTTTAGAAGCTACGTTTAGGGATGAACAGTCACGAAAATAGGCATTCCGATAATTTTAGGTACAAAACTTGAAGACCATTAAGAGGCTGACCTGTCTTCTTACAGAAAAAAAAAAAAAGTTGTTCGGGATTACCATTACCTAGTCTACTACTATACATTTTCCCATTCTCAAAGAGCTTGGTAAAGTCGAGCAAGATTTATAAAGCTTTAACAATCTGATGTACCAAAGCAATAAATAATTGTACTAATATTAATTGTATATAGATATAAATAAAAAATAATAGCTTAAATTTTATTAAAAATTGTTATTTAGTTGGAAAGCTCTAAACTATATATATTGAATATATTATATATATAAATATATATCTAGATATATCATTATTATATAAATAAATATATATAAAAATTATATAATATATTATATATATATATATATAATTTAATAAATATTTATATATATTTATACACATTTATGTACATTATATATCAATATAATATATATATAATATTATATAAATATATTAGTATATATATATATAATATATATATATATATATAAATATTATATATATTATATAATATTATATAAATATATATATATATATAATATAAATAATATATAATATATATAGATTATATATAATTTTATTATAAATAATGAATAATATATATTATTATATATTATATTATATTTAGATATATATAATATTATATATATAATATAAATATATAATTATAGTATAGATATAATAGTATATAATATTAATATAATTATATATAATATATTATATAAGTAATATATCTAATTATAATATATAGAAAATATATAATATATTATATGAATATATATATATAATAAATTATAATTATATATATATAGAAGATATATATTGAAAATATAATATATATATATAATATGAATATATATATTATAATATAAATACAATAATATACATATATATAAAATAATATATATAATTAACTCTACTCACCAATATGATTAAGTATCATATAGTATAATGTATAAATATTATAATAATTATAATAATAAAATATTATATAATATATATATAATTTAAATTATATATAATTATATATATATGTATAATTATATATATAATAAAGATATTATATAATAATAAATATATATATATATAATATATATTAGAATAAAATATAATTATATAATAAATAATATATATATGATATATAATTATATTATAAATATATATATATATATATAGAATATATATAGATATTAGATCTAATAATATATTATAGTATAATATAAATATATATATATATATATATATGTATGCATAGCATGAATAAATGAACAGGTGGCTAAGAAAGTTAATAAAAAGAAATGAAGCGTATTTTTTTCTGGAAAGATTATTAAAAAGTTGAAAGTCACATCAGGAAAATAACTTATACGAAAATTAATATGACGACTTTCTTTTAACCAAGTTTTTTATAAATAAAATCTTATTTCATTCCATTTTCTTAGATAATACTAAAGACTCATCTATCTTCCTATCTCTTCTTCTCTCTCGTCTCGTCTTCTTCTCTTCTTGTGCTTTCTTTCTCTCTTCTCTTTCTTCTCTCCTTCTCTCTCTCTCTCCTTCTTTAAAATCCCTTGAGTAACTTCAACTTGAGACAAGAGAACAAATGAATAGGATAATTTTTCTTTACAAAATTTGAGGTCACATATGGAAAGGTCAAATGTTCAAAAGATGACGTGAAAAAAAGAACTTTTCATAGAATAAAAAGATGAAGAAATAAGAAAATAAGTTAACATTGCCGTGAAATTATGATGAACACTAGGAAAACTGTTTCTGGGGAAATAAACTGACATATAATTAAGGTTAGAACTTTAATCGTATTAATAAATAATAAATATAATAAATATAAATATATCATATATATAATATATATAAATAATATAGTATATAATATAATATAAATAATTTTGTTGTTTTTTTTTTTTTTTTTTTTTTTTTTTTGTTTTTATATAATAAATATATATATATAAATATCATATATATATATATACTATATATATAAAAAATAATATAAATAAAATAAAAATATATATATATAATAATATATATTTATAATATAATAATATATAAATAATAAATATATTATAATATATATAATATATATATATGGGCAGATCCGTTACTCCGTTTCTAACGGAATCGTTGGTTTTGCCGGCAACCGGCTACCGTACATTCGTACATGTACGCGCCAGGCTCCTGTTGAAATAAGTTTCGGGTATTTTTCCCTCGTACTCTCAATCCTCCACCCTGTATCGATCTACCAAATGCAATGAAAACGGTTCATTTGTCCAGCTAAAAATCTTTTATAATATATATATATATATTAATAATATAATAATAGTAATAATTAATATATTAAGATATATACATATATATATATATTATATTATAATCTAATATAATATATTATTAAAATATATAATAAAAGGTAATCTGCATAGAATAATGAATAGGATGGCTTCGTACTGGATAAATGGAATGTAGGAGAGGGTGATGAACCTTCGAAATCTCATAACATGGCAGTAATGAAAGTGATAGTGATGTGTGTTGTGGTTGATTGCGCAAGAAGATAGTATTTGAAGAGAGATCATTAGTAAGGAGAAGTAATGAAGAGTGAGAAATGAAAATCGAAATTGTAGATAGGAAAAAGTACATGTGAAATAACAAGAACGGGGCGAAGATGTATTGGGGAATTGATGGAATTGTGTAACAAAGCGTTATGAGGAAGTTCCAAGGAATTGGGAGGAGAGCAGAATATACCCTAATAATAGGAAAGGGATAAGGTCTGAGATATAGGGAATAGTTTATTGAGTTTTAGGAATAATGGCTGTATTGGGTCGAAAAGAGTCGTCGAGTACTGGGGAAGACTGATGGGAAGAAAGGTCGTTAGAAGTGGCAACATAATGGGATCACATCTTACATGACAACAATAATGAGATATAGGAGAAGAAGAATAAATTGAATTTATTTATGGATTGCACCAACTTATGATAGGGAAAAGATGATTCTACAGGTCTAGTGAAAGGTGTGGGTGGCTTGCCAAATGAACAAAAGTTTTTATATACAGTGAACGTGTGTAAAATAAAAGAGTTCAAGTGGGATTGGGGTTATAAATACGAGGAGTGGGCACGTGTTATTCCTTGTATATCAATTTGTAATGAGGGTATGAAAAGAATAAAGTGGGTGGCGGGAGGTTATAACGACGGGGAATGAAAGAGAGTGTGATGGATCGCTCCAACTCTATTATATCGGATGATTTGGTTTTTGTGTGGCGAATCTGAATGGAGTTTGAGAGGATTGGAAAGAAGATATTTCAGTTGTGTAAAAGATTATGTTTGAAAGTAACACCAGAAAAGAAAATGGTAATGTGTTTGAGGTAGAGTGAGCAGATATCGCCATCATTTTTATCCATCCCATCCGCATATTGTTGGCGGGATAGACAAAATTTTCCCTCTATAAATTAATAGGCCTAAATGTTTCTCCAACTCCGTACCAAGACCAACTCGTGGAACATATTATACATGCTGAAAATAAGAAATCAAGTGAAACACAAAGTGAAAAGATCGACAGGTCCAGATAAAGCAATTTGGTAATTATATCTTTTCTTAAACGTTGAATAGCTAACTAAGACATTACTCAGAAAATTCTTTTTATCAGAGCATGATCTACGTGAACACAGAAGCTTGCTAAATACTGCATTAAAAGTAAATACTTCAAAGAGACCAAAACACTCACGGTTGCGAGATAGATAATAGAATCAACTCTGCAAAACGAGAGCATGTGCACTAGCAACTCTGGATCCTAGATAACAACCAAGAATCTTCTGAACCACCTTTCACAGAGGGTTAAAATTATTATGATGCATCGAGGAAATGCGCTAAACCAGAAAATATCACACTCAACTAAAAACAAAATTCAGGAAATAGCACACATACCATCTTTAGCACAACCATTGGCTGAACCATAACGTCTTTGGATTCTACAAACGGGCATGAAGAATCTTTTCAAGGATGTAAAACCAGATGGCACGGTAAAGAAATCAAATTTATAAAATCATACTGATTTTTTTGTGATTTTTATAAAAAAAAAAATAATGATATTTTTTTTTTTTTTTTTAATTTTTTTTTTTTTTACTTTTTTTTATTTTTTTAAAATGATTTAAATAGTGAATAATGACAAAATGAAATGATAGCAAGCTACTCGTTCCAAATGCTAACTATCACAAAGGAAATCTCAAACAAGTTTCGTTTATTTCTGATATCGATCCAAATATCGATCCAAATATCGATCCAAATATCGATCCAAATATCGATCCAAATATCGATCCAAATATTGATATTTCTGCATATATTATCAAATTTAATAATTTAAAATTCAACAAAATTATTGCATGGAACCCGTAATCGTAAACTCTTTATTGTGCTTTTCATGTGTCCATAGACATACTATTAAGATTTGATACCCATAGATGAATAAATTTGAAAGATAAATCCAAAAGACAACGTTGAGTTGAAAGATAAAGCTGGAAGACATATGCTGAAATATAAAACTGAAAGATTTATAAAGTTAAGGGATAAAGCCAAAATATAATAATGAAGTTGAAAATTAAAGCTGAAAGATAATGCTAAAGTTGAAAGATAAAAATAGAACCGAAATATTAAGCCTAAGAGAATCAGAACAAAATAAAACTGTGGCTATAGTATAAAAAACTGAAAAATTAAGCAAAGATGAAGGACATGTAAATTCTAAAAATTAAGTGAAAGATGTCACATAAAGACGAAAATTTTATGCAAAGAGAAAACAAAACTTAATAATAAAAAGAGGTATACAAATAAAGACATAAGGAAATATAATACTGAATAATAAAGATGAGAGGCAAGCGATGATACTAGCAATAATAATAAAAAAAGATAGTAAGAAAGATGAAAGAAATTTCATAAAAATTAAATAAAAATGTTCAAGAGAATATAAAAACCCACATGAACAATATAGGAAAATTTGATAGGTTGAAAATATTAAAAAAAAAAAGCTTTGCGAGAGAAGATAGCTGTGGCCATCTTCACATTTTCGAGCATCAAGCATTTAACTAATAGTTTCCGTTGTTAAACTTAGCAAATTTGGCAATTATTTCATCACTATTCACCTACTATCTGTGATCCGATTGTGGGTTATTTAGGTAAATTAACGTGCCATAAGTTATACCAACTAGAGGCTTGATATGTTTGGAGTTGATTACATAGTGGGCAGTGTAAGTTGAGCGTATTGCTTCTGTATGGTTATTCAAGAAATATCAATGTTTTTCGTAATTATTTTAGTTTTTGTGTACGAAAGTCAGGACTACCTATGGTAAAGGCTCTATATAATTTGAGACCCATTTTTCTATTGGGTATTTTTGAAAAATACTCGAGTTACTTATGCATGAGTAACGAACCTAGAATAAACTTGAATCATTTAACTGATAATATATTCATATGTTAAACATTGGTAACAAAGAAGGGAATTTCTTTACGATCAAATAAGTGTTGGGTTAGTGCGAAATCCAAAATTAAAAAGTGGAGATGAGATAAAAGTTGACTTTGTTATTGAAAACCTTTAGTTTATTTTAACATTTAAATAATTGGAAGAGTTGGATAATCTTTATTTTATAGGTTATAGAGGATTATTTTGATGTTGACCTTGCAGAATAAAGATTCTAAGAAATTCTCACTAGTTGTTTTTGACATTGAAAAAAAACAAGATGATCGGCGCGAATTTTTGGTTTCACCGGTTGAATCGCCATTATTTTGAAGTGCGACTGACTTGACGCCATTTATAGAATTAACTTGACCATGTCGTACTGGGACTATGTTAATAATAGTTATGAATATATTACAGTAGGCAAATGGAAGGCAGATATAATTGGCCGAAGGACAGTGAGATATAGAGTGACAGTTAATGAAATAAATAGACAGCAGGACAGTTAAACAAACAGACAATTAAATAAAGACTTTGATTTAATTGTTTACGTTTTGGGAGCTGATAACTTAACTTGAAAATAGTTTAGGCTAGTGACTTTATATTTTTGAGAAATCTTCTATCTTTATCCTGGATGCTTTGAAACATTTTACCATATGAATCTAGTGTACTTGACTGAGTCGAATTGATTTTGGACTTCGATATTTGTGGAATCAAATTACAGTTTGGGACATTTAGATTTACCTTAGGATTGACATTTTAATAATTTGGACTTCTCTTGGAATTAGTTGGCGGGGAAATTGACCAGACTGTTTGATAAGATTAGTGAATGAAGAGCTATAAGAGTAGACAGATCAATAAGACTTAGCTTTAAGTTATTTCCTCAGGGTTCCAGTTCGCAATCTCTAAATTTCATTATTTCACGCTTTGTAAAATGACAGTTTAGTTATGATATTTTCTAATTACTATAATAATAATATTATAATAATCGATAATTAATAAATATCGATGTAACATCCTAGGTATGACTTTTGATACTTATATTTCATTCACCTCCACATCTACACATTTTAATTCTTTATAGTATTTTTTTTATATGGGCCAACCAATCAACTATCTATCTATATTTTCCTAACTATCTGCAATCCTGGATTTATTTGAGTTTTCAGAGTAATCTTTGACATTTAGATCATTAAGGAATCGTTATTTAAACAATAATTGAATCTATCACATACTTATTGAGAATATAGCCAGGGTACTTGATTATAATGTTTTTGAAAACGGAATGTTCATCGAGTATTGAGTTATAATAGTGATATGTAACCTTTTGACTTTACTTTAATTATTTCATATGAGTATTTCAGGTGATGGTACAGAATGCTAGCTTTTGAGTTGCAAGAGGCTGTTGAGAATTATATGGTAAAGCTTTAATAATCTTGATTATAATTTAGGGTTTCAGTGGTTTTTGGTGATGTGTAGTGAGTATTATGTGTAAGGTTTAGCCGGACAGTTTGGTATTTAGGTATCTTGGTAATGTGGGTGAATAAATTTGTTGACTAGTTTAGTTTATTATCTAAGGGATGGAACTTTGAAGTTGTTTATAAGTTTTTTCAAGTGATCATTTCGAAAAAACACATGACTCTTGAACTACTATTCTTAAATAACTAAATACGTTATATTTCGTTAAACCCACTGGTGAAATAATCAGAAATATTGTAGCTTTTTATGAAATCATTTACCGAATTTTTCAAAATATACGAATGGTTTGATTGCAACTTTAGGATTTGTTGAAGTTCTCTAGGTCCAACCTTGAAGTAAACTATCTCTGAAAATAACTAACATATTTTAAAACAGAAGCTACTTTGCTCGGACTAATTACTAAAGGATAAGATATATATATATTTTAATTGTGTTTTGAGTTTAAATAATTTGATATAGGTTTTAAGAAAACTTAGACACCATACGCATTAATTCAAGTTTAGTTTTGATTGTATAAACCTACTACTATACAACAATTGGAGTGACTGTTTTAATTTTTATGATTTGTAAATTATGGTTTCAAAAAATCAAGGTTATTTATATGGTATATATAGCGATATTGTAGTATATGTTCGAGTTTTTACTGTGCACTATTTACACTTCTATATACATATAATATCCTCGTTATGCTGGCTCATACCAGGCGCACTATGCCATCGTTTCCTCTATATGAGTCCATATTTGTCAGCACTTCTACGTCACTGTAAACGTCACCGTATGATATTTTATAGCGCCCGTTCTAGTTAAATCTCACCTTATCGATTTTTATTCGGGAAATTAATTCACAAATCAGGGCTAGGTCAGTCACTGGGTCAGATTTAAGAATAATACTTTATATATATAGTTTCTACAAACAAATATATCTTATTATCAAAAACTATACTATTGATGTTCGGTAAATAAGTGTCTTATCCCAATAATTTTTTAACTATTTATCAGTTAACTTATTTATTTAAGTCAGTAACTAAATATATATATCTGTCTATAATCTATCATAAAATAGATACCACACTTTTAGTAATTATCAGCGTACTGCGGGTAGGGCAAAAGGATCTATCAGGCGCTGTGAGAGAGGTGTTTGAGAGAGTGATAGTGTGCCTAGTAGTATATGTCACACGGCTCAAGATTAGCATAGTGCGCTGTCAACTAAACGTTTGCCATATAGATAACGCTACCTATGTACTATATTTAATATACTATATAATATAATATATAATATATTAATTATATATCTAGATTTATATATATATAGCATATCGAGTTTGTCAGTTTTGGCACACATTGTGCAGTGTACGGATTACTATTAATATATAATAGTATATAATATTACTACTATATTATATTATATATATAATATATACTATATAGATATATATATATAGTATACTATATATATAATAATATATACGGTAATATATATATAGGACGGATCCACCGTTTTGTATTATAATTAACTTCATTATCTAATCGATTTGATGTGTCTTTTTCAGTTTTTCCACTAATAAACGCCTTAAAAACGTTATTTGATAATAAGTGTTTAATTTTTTATTTCGCCAAGATTTAGGGGGGGACAAGGGCCCCCTGCCCCCCTCAGTATACGCCCATGATAGTATAAGAGTATTATTTACAATTGACAGCTGATTTCCCGACGAGCTCGCTCGTGAGTGTAGGGTTTCATCTTCCGTTGTCCAAGGGCTACTCAATTCTACCTGGTCTTCTGATTGTTGGTTAATGTAATTTTTTTCAAAATTCGATTAGGCGTGTTCCGAGTCGATCTTTGCACACGGGCCTAGCACTCCGGCTTCTGGATACGCAGCTAATAGTAATATTCCCTAATTTTACTTAATAAATTTGATCCGCTTATCCCCAAATATTGGCTTGCAGAACTAAGAGCTCACATTATGGAATATGACAAGATGACAGATACTTCTCAGAGGACTTTCCCACTTGTTAATCAAGACAAGTTTTAAGTAGAAAATAGCTGCATTTCCGCCAGAAGCCCGAGTGCAGCCGTGTGCAAAATCGACTCGGAAACGGCTTCGAATTAAAAAAATATACCATTAACCATCAGAGAACAGAACATATTTAGTACCTGGAAACGGCCGAGCGCAGCCATCGGATCAGCTGGCATTTGTAAGCAATACTCTTATACTTATATAGTATTTATTTATGAACTAACTTGAACTTAGTTAATCCTCTAAATATACCTGCAAATTAAAATATTAAAAAAATTTTGCAAGCCATTTCTCGACATAGTTTTAAAAGATTTGTTTGTAAACAAGTATTCTTCCGCGCAGCCCGCCCCTTTTATTAATTCCCGAAAATCGAGGATTTAACAACGGGCGCCTGACTGTGACGTTTACAGACGTAGAAGTGCGCAAACGGGGCTCTGGAAACCGATGCATTCGTGCCCGCCACGGTCGCAGTGGGCTTCCTGGAAACGCCAGCTTAGTAAGGGTAGCTGAAAGTCGAAAAGTTCCGGTTCCGGCCGGAAGTTCCGGCCGGAAGTTCCGGCCGGAACTTTTTCAAGGTTCCGGAAAGTTCCGGTTCCGGCCGGAACCAAAAATTCTGGTTCCGGTACATCCCTACTGCCCACCTAAGGATTTTTTTTTTACAGTTGTCACCACCACTCACAGTCACTGCCCTATTCAAAGAAGGGGGTGTATACGCTCAAAAGTTGACCCTCTAGCCCAAATTAATTACGCAGATGAGAACAGACGCAGGCTTTAAAGTGAGGGAGATTAAATTCAACAGGACATACAGAAGATGGAAGAGAATTCCACAGAACAGAGGTGGCGGGAAAGAATGAAGCTCCACAGCGAACTAGCCTGGAATTTCCAATATCAACACAAAACTTGTGCGCAGATACAGCACTCCTTGTGCAACGAGGGCGTCGTAAAGGTGGTGGTATGCAAATGATAAGTTCCCTCGAGCACTTGCCACTGGGGTGCCTATAGAATAAAGATAAAGCACCAACAGAACAGTTTATAAGCCTTTTGGCCTTTGACAGACCCTATCCAAAAGCCGGGTGAAACCAGAGCCCCCGCCCCCAGATATGAGAGCAGTACTCCATACAAGGGCGGATGAGACCCTTGTATAGCTGGAGCAACTGAGAAGAGAAAAAAAGTCTTGCAGTCTAAACAGAACTAACAGTTTCTTTGATACTGCCCTAGCAACATCGTGGGTATCGTATGGGTTACATCGATACTCTTGTCAATAGTCGGAATACTCAGAGCTTCATTGGAAGGAGGATGACCTCCTTGTACATGCCATGGAGCACTTCGCTAGTTACTCTTAAAATTACTCAAAGCTACATCATTTTTATTATTATTATACCCATTAGAATACCAAACATACCTATTATTATTATTATTAAACCTACTAGTAGATGCATGCAAATTATTTACTACAGCAACATCCCCATAATTAAAAATACGATCCTTTTCATTTAAAATATTCACCTCCCCCCCTAACTCCTGTGCGAAGGGGGTTCTGAAATGCGTTTCCCTGCCTTCTGGGGTTGAACTCATGTCTGCGACTTCTCTATTTGGCTGGATACCCAAGAATACATAGGACAGAATTCCGAGTGGCAGGTGTAACTTCTATGTAGGAATCTGGAGTGTGGTTTACATAACGCGCCTAGCAGCTCAGCATTTACAGTGTTGCCTTGTTAACGTTCTCTCGCATTCATCTATTTGTGGGCATTTCTTTGGTCTCTGCCACTCAACTTTCTCTCTCCTCCAGAATTTCTTTACTCTGCTGCGTAGCATCCCCTTTTTTTTTTCGGTCTCGAGCCAGTCGATTCCAAGCCCTCACCCACTATACATCTCTGTAACCCTACGGCTTCATTCATTCTTTTACATACCATCTTCAATGTCTTTTGTTTATTTCAGTTCTCATTCCCTTCATTTACCCCTCTTTCTAACACACTCAATACTCTCCCTAATTACGTTTATTCCTTCATTTTTATCATCTTCTCAAACCTAACACGGCCCCCTAAGATTGTGATCTGAACACTTTGAGTTTTAGATCTATATCCTCTTATTTCCAGACATAGGTTTCCACTAATACTATAAACCTTAAACATGGTCGCATACTCATTTGACCTAGCGCACATCTTGTCTGATTTGTGAAGTCCATTTGCCACAGAACACAATATGTCAGCATGTCGTCCAACGATCATGGTTAATTGCGAGACGCACCGAGCCACCTTCCCGCCATCCTCAAACTATTCCTACTATAAATCTGCTATCAGATGAGGGCAGTATATCCCGTTCCCTTTTCATTCAACATATATTCTAAATATTTAAACTAGACACTTGTTCCAGCTCCTCCCATCTAAATACTTCACAACTAGGGAACTGTCCTCCTCCAAAAACACTTCTTTTTTAGCGTTTCTGTCAAACCCCCTTTTTCAACACCCTGGCATTCTATAACAATACTTAGACAATCTCATGCTTCCAGATTCAATAATCAGACACTAATCATCCCGCAATAACACTATGTATACAAAAAATGTTGTTTTCTGATTTTTCTTCTTTTGGTTTTATTCCGTTTTATGTAGATTCAACTTTGTTTTTAGTTTTTTCCTCCGGCATGCGTTTTTGGAGCACCGGGGAAGTTATTGTCTGACAACGGAGTGGAATTGAGGATTTAAGTTACAAAAAAAAAAAAAATTCTGCTGTTTTTTTTCTTGATTTATTTTTTTTTTTTATTTTAGTTTCTTGTGCAGATTTCAATATGTTTTTAAGTTTTTCTTTCCATCGACCGTTTTTGTGTTAGGACGGCAGGATAGTATTTATTGGCATCCTCGTCTTCATTTTTGTATGGTGTTAACCGTTACAACAGATGTTTCTTCTGATTTTTAATTGATTTTTTTCATTCAGTTTTGTATGCATTCCAATATGTTTTTTTAGTTTTTCCTCTAGTATTACATTTTTTTTTGGTGTTACGGGGGGAACGGGGGACGGCAGGAATTATTTATTGGCATCTCATTTTGTGTGTGTTTACCGTTCAAAAAAATACAAAAAAAAAATTTTTTTGTTTCTTTATTTTTATTTTTATATCTGCTTTTCTTTAATTATTTTAATTCGTTTTTATGCAAATGCAAGATGTAATTAGGAGTCTCTAGCATCGTTCCTTTTTGTGTTACGAAGGCGGAGTATTTAACCACAACAAACATGAAAAGATGCCAATAAATATTTTCTGCCGTCGTAACACAATAACGTCGATGTATAAGAGAAAACTAAAACATATTTGGCATTGCCATCAAAACTGAATAAAAACATAATTCGGAAGAAGAAATTTTTTTTTTTTTTTTTTTTTTTTTTTTTTGTAACGGTAACCACATAACAAATATGAGATGGGAGATGGTTTCCGTCGTAACACAAAACGGTCGATGCTAGAGAACAACTAAAAACATATTTGGAGCATAAACTGAAATAAAACATAAATAGACACAAAAAAAAATCTTTTTTTGGTTTTAATTTAATGGGTAGGGCACACTCCACTCTCTTTCATTATTTATTTCTAAAACACCATCTCCTGGCCA
>JABUQX010050177.1:0-24130 GCA_015478945.1 Trachelipus rathkii
CGCGTAGCGTTCAGTTCGGAGGTGGTGTTTAACCGTTTTCGCATTTATCGTGAAACGCTCGCGTTTTCGTGCGCCACTTCACCTACGGGGTATGGAAAACGTCCCCCTTTTCTGTTCCCGATAAACGGGGCATGTCGGCCATTGATATATATATATATATATATATATATATATATATATATATATATATATATATATATATATATATATATATATATATATATATATATATATATATATATATATATATATTCTAATTCAAAAATATGCTGCGCAAGTATAAGCGAGTCGATCTAATACCGACTCGCGCAGCTTGTTTCAACGTACTCGAAAATTTTTCTACTGGTCACAATCTTAAATTTTGCCCATATATATATATATATATATATATATATATATATATATATATATATATATATATATATATATATATATATATATATATATATATATATATATATATATTGCGTAGTGTTATTAAAAGAAAAAATTATTTTATTACTTTAGTATTATTTTTATTTTATTATTATTTTATTATTAAAAAATTCGTTTGCGAATTTTTATTTTATTTTAATATACGTAAACGTAAATTTGGCCTAACAATCGAATTGTTGATAATCGTTCAAAATTATCGATTATCGGAAAAATATTAATGCAATCGATATATAAAAAATAGGAACAAAGCATCGATAGCGATATCCCTAAAAAAACGAGAAAATTAGTCATAAAAAAAAGAGTATTTTTTATATTTTTCTTTAAAATATATGCGTAAAATACACGAAAATCCGTAAAAAAAACTTCAAATAATTTTTTAAAACCATTTTTGTTAATGAAATGTTTATAATTTTAATATACTATGTACGTGAACTCAAGTTAGTAATTCTAAACAATTACTGTGATGTTTATAAAAATCATAGAATAGACTCAAAAAAAATTATAATGAAAAATAAAAAAAAAAAATGAAAATGAATGACGTCTTTAGGAAAAAAAAGTTACAGCCTTTCAAAATTGTTAAAACTCTCATAGACTTTTCATTTTTGATCCATCCAGGTTTGGTCTCATTTTAGGCTGTCTAGTTCAGGTTATGATATGTTTTGTTAAGTATATACAGTAATAAATCTTTTTATACTTAACAAATCTTATTATAACCTGAACTAGGATGATCCTAAAACAAACTTTAATTTTTTTATAAGAAAGCCTATGAGAAAATTTTTAAAATTGAGAGACTGTAATATTTTTCTTAAAGACTTAAGTCATTTCTGTTTTTTTTTATTCTTCATTATTATTTTTTTTAGAGTATCCTGTGATTTAAAAAAAAAATAAAAATAAAAGCTTATGGGAAAATCCTAAACTTTGAGAGGCTATAACTTTTTTCCTAAAGACGTCGGCCAATTTTATTTTTTTATAGTCTTATCTTATGATTATTATAAAAATTGGCGCTGAAGACAGTTTGCGTTACTATTACCGAAAATAATACAAACCAGGAGCAAGTTGAAGAAAAAGACAGAGAAATCAGTTTTGAACTATTTATGGAAATAGGGGTAACAGAGGTTTAGATTGTTAAGGCAACAAGGTTAGGAAGAAATCCCCTAATCTTACTTGAAACCTAGGTTGAAGAAAGCAAAAGTACTACGAAATAGTGCACATTTTCAAAGAGTTTATATTAATCAAGACCAAACATTAAAACAGAGGGAAGTAGGAAATATGATTAGAAAAGAGCTGCAGGATAGGAGAGAAAAAGGAGAAACCATTTCTATATAAAACAAGGTAAAATATGAGAGGATGGAAATTTTTGGTAGGCTTAAGTGAAGACAATAAGAAAGATTAATTGGTAGCTAAATGGTACAAATAAAATTAACTGAAATTGAACTATTAGTAAACAAAGAAAATGATTTGGTAATTGTTACCCAGAGGGTTGTCACCCCCGATTTTTATGAAAATCACAGGATATACTCTAAAAAAATAATAATGAAGAATAGTGAAAACGAAAATTGTTGCTCTCTTTAGGAAAAAAAGTTACAGCCTCTCAAAATTGTTAAAAATCCCATAGACTTCTTAATATTGATCGATCTAGGTTAGGTTTAATTTCAGGCCCTCTAAGTCAGGTTATGATAAGTTTTGTTAGGTATACACAGAGAAAATCTATGTAGAATTAACAAATCTTATCATAACCTGAACTAGGATGGCCCTAAAATGAGCACAAGGCCCACTAATTTTTATTATAAAAAAAGTCTATGGGAAAATTTTAAACTTTCAGAGGCTGTAACTTTTTTTTCCTAAAGAGACTGCCGATTTTCGTTTTCATTATTCTTCATTATTATTTTTTTAGAGTATATCCTGTGACTTTCAAAAAAAAAATTTTTTTTTTTTTTTTTAATAACAAATCCTATGGGGTTTTTTACAACTTTGAGAGGCTGTAACTTTTTTTCCTAAGGAGTGCGACGATTTTTGTTTTCACTATTCTTTATTATTATTTTTTTTTAGAGTATGTCCTGTGATTTTCATAAAAATTGGGGGTGACAACCCTCTGGGTAACAATTACCAATGATTTAGTATTCTTAGTGGAAACCCATTTAACAATTGATAAGTTTTTGCTTAGAGATGATTTGTGCAATATAATAATCAATAGAGACAAGGGGGAGAAAAAAAGGAGGAGGATTATGGTAATATATAAGAGGAACAAGAATATAGAAGTTGAAAAATTGGATAAAAAACATAGTGATCTTTTATATATATTTTAGAGTAAAGTTTTATGAAATAGAATATAAATTTGCACTAGTATATTTTGCAACAGGAAACAAACCAGAAGACAAAAGGAGAAATACCTAAATAAGAAAAGAATGTGAAACCTTATTACGAGATGAAAGTATAACAACCTTATTTCTTAGGAGACTTCAATGGTCATATATCATGACTAGGGAATCAATAACTTGACAAACAAGGAGAGATGGTACAAGAATGGATAGATGTGTTTGAGCTGAAATTACTAAATTCTAATGAAGAGTGCAGAGGATTATACACTGGCAGAGAAATAACTTGAAAAGTGTTATAGATTTTGCATTAGCTAATAAAGCTATTAGTAGATACTTCCATTCAATGATTATAGATGAAGAACTTACAGGAAGTATTTGACTTATCAGATCATAATTTAATACAAATACAACTAAATAGCAAAGTGAAAAAGATCAACTATAAAAAGGCTAAATGGTGCAATATTAAATATTATAGTACAGAACCAGACCTTTCAGAAAGATTTGTAGGGAAACTGGAAAGCAAAATTCAAAAAGATGTAGAAAACTTAGAAGAAATGAATAAATATATTAAACAATGGCAGATGAAATTTTGCTTAAAGCATACAGGAAAAAAGATAATACTGGGAAAAAGATAGAAAGACCTTTGATAATAGAAGAAAGAAGAGGTGAAATCCGAAAAAAGAAGGAAATAAATAGGCAAAGGAGAAATGCCAAACATGAAAATATCAGAAATGGGCTATTTGGACAGTATAAGGAACAAAAAGAAAAAGTACAAAAACTAATAAAGCTGGAATTAACCAAATATGAGAAAAGACTTACAGATGTAATAAAAAATGACAAAAATAACAATATGGGAAAATATTAAAAAGCTGGAGGGGAGCGACAGTACACACAGGGATATAATATTACACTATGAAAATAAGGAACAAATACCAAAAGAAGAAATAGGGTAAGAAATAATAGATTCTGGAAAAATGTATATGGAAAACACAAAAACAATATTGTTACAAAATGGAATAATAACTTGAAGGAGGTATATAATAATAATAATTTTGAACAAGGAAACCAAATGATACAGAGTGGTGAGCATATATTCCCAGCTCAGCTTAGGGAACAAATGGATATGGCATTAAATGTAAGAGATTCTATAACAACCATGAATAAACCAGACATAATTAATGACAAAGTCAGAAGGTGCTTACAAAAACTTAAAGGAAAGAAAGCTCCAGGCTCAGATGTATTAAAACCAGAATTGTACAAGGTATTAGTAAAAAGTGTAGCATGTCTTCAAATATTTACAAATTGTCTTAAAAAATGATTTAACCCGAGAAAGTAAACCAGAATCTTGGAAAACTTTATTAATGAAGATGATAGAGAAAAAAGAAACCTTACTGTAAAAGACTTAAGACCTACTGCACTAACTGACTTCCAATAAAATATTTGTCTATAATAAAAAATAAGATAGAGGAACATATCAAAATTTGCCACAAAATAAAGGAAACTCTGTCAGGATTCACAGAAAATTGAGGACAATTTGTCGGGTCATGTCTCATTTATCTTACGTTTTTTGGAGAAGTTTTATTCCTAATGAAAAAGTAAAAATTAACCTATAAATGAGAAAATAGGTACAACTTCTTGTATTGTATTATGATTATATATTTTTATCAGATTTATAAGAAAATTTCAAAACTGGTGATTGCAAATGTTGACAGATCTTGGGTCTCTTGTTGTTAAAAGTAACAACGATCAAGGTTTGTAAGAAAAATAATAATGTCAAATGTAGTTTGCTTTCCAGAATCCACTCTGGATTAACTTGAAATGTTGCTATCCGACTTTGTATTGCTGATATCTGGTGTCACTCCCAAACTTGTTCCCTGTTAAAAATAACAGTGATCAGGTCAAGTTTGAAAAATCCTTTTGAATCAATAGAAATATAAAATTTGCATTTATTTCAATATTTTATAAAAACTTCAATATCTAACTAACCCTAGTTAGGGGATTGGTCTTCAAATTTGGTAATTGACATATCAAATCGGATGGGTCTTTTGAAGGATTTTCAGTATGTCTTCCTTTCCTGTTTATTATCTTGAAATTTGTTATTGTTTTTCTTTCTTGTTTAATATCCTTTTCAATGAAAATATTCTACTTTTCAATTATGTACTATGATCTTTTATTTTAATTGCTTTTGATCAGTTGTATTAATCTTATATATTCCAATAATATCAAAAATGCTTCTTCTTATTTCTGTTTTTGAGTTTGACCCCAAAGTAATACATACTCTTATTCAAATAGTTCAAGTCACTTTTCACTTTTAACAAAAATACTCCTATATTTATTTTACTTTTATTTAACAAAGTCACAACTTTTTAGATTTATTTTACATTTATTTAACAAAGTCAACTTTTTATATTTATTCACTTAAATATGAAAATTATTTAACAAAATAGATACTTTTATGTATCAAAAATCATTTCATCATAAATACTCTGAAATAAATAAGAGAATTGTAATGCCAATTTAATACTATATATATATATATATATATATATATATATATATATATATATATATATATAGCATATATAGTAAATATATACATATATATATATATATATATATATATATATATATATATATATATATATATATATATATATATATATATATATATATATATATGGTTAGCGTTACATTAGGTCGTTAGGTTATGTTATGTTACGATAGGTTATATGGATTTAAATAAATAATTATGACTTGCTGTGAAGCTCTTTTATTAAAATAAAGTTTTCTCTTGATTTTTATCAAATAAAAAAGAGATTGGGAGGGTGCAAAAGAGTTGGGTCCATATCTCGCAATCTGATAGCACAGGTATATATATATATATATATATATATATATATATATATATATATATATATATATATATATATATACAGCAGAAATAATATATATATATATATATATATATATATATATATATATATATATATATATATATATATATATATATATATATATATATATATATAATATTCCTAGCTTTATTAGGTATATTAATTTTTAATTTCTTTCTTTTTTTTTTTTTTTTTTTTTTTTTTTTTTTTTTTTTTTTTTTTTTTTATTATTAAAATTTGGCTCATAATCTTTGTTTGGCCTAAAGTTTTATAAATTTACCTTGCCATTTCTATAGTCGCCCAAGATTTATAATGCAATAAAACGAAGTTTCATTCAGTTGGAGTATAAGAAAAGCCTATGGGATTTTCCAAACTTTGTGAGGCTGTAACTTTTTTTTCTAAAGACGTCACCCATTTTTGTTTTGTTTTTTATTCTTCATTGTAATTTTTTTAGATTCTATGCTGTGATTTGCATAAAAATCTGAGATAGCGGTCTGCTATATAATTACCAAAATCAGCTTTAAATCTTAATCGAAGGTAACTTTAACCTAAAAGAAAATAGCATAAACTACAAGATACAAATGTTTGAAAATCTTAAAATTGGATTTTTCAAATTGAAGTTTTCTACTTTTAAATTTATTATCTTGAATGTTTTTAAGTTTTGATTTTGAATTAATTCTGTCATAGTTTATAAAATTTAGTGAGATTGGATTATGAGTAGATATAATATCAATTTAATTTTTTTTTTTTCAGAAATGGTTACAACTTTTAAAGTATGTCAACATATTCAAGACTACGTCTTAAAAAAAACATTCAGTATGCTTTCAGCTAATAAGTTGGGGGCCTAATTAACTCACCAAAACATTTGTAGAGCCCTCTATAAGTTAACTAATAAATTGTTACTCTTTAAGATTAAATGATATTAATAGTAATATTTAATGATCACAGCATGTAAAATATTTTTTTAGTTTTATAATTGTTCATTTAAACATAAAGATGGAAAACTTGGAAGATTTCTCAATTATAAGCAATGTGAGCTCTGATCAGATTCCCAAGCTAGGATTATTTGACAGGGGTTATGGCATCAGTTCTGGAGAATCATACATCTATAATGTCACAAATTATGATTGGAACGAAATTGTAAGTTTTAATTTTTTTTTTTTTTATACTAGAGTTTAAGATTTTTGATGCCAGCTATGAGTTTTCTCTTTTTTCATAATTGGGAATGTCTTCAGCCTTGCCAAGGATGTGATATCTTGTAGAAGCTTCTTTGTTAGTTATATAGGGTACCATACTTATATAATAGCTTTTGGACAGCTGTTATGCTAAACTTTTGTTAAATATTAGGATGTTAATGTAAAATTAACATTGAGTATGTCAAGATATGCTTGAGAAAAAGTGTGAATAGTGTTACGTTCTTGACGAAGTGGTTATGGTACTTTAACTGTTGGTTAAGTGCGACAGTGTTGTTAATGTTAGTGTTTATTCGTGCGATGGTGTGTTGGGCTTATGTATTGTACATTATACTTCTTAAGTTCAGGTTATGTTATGTTAGCTTTATTATGTGGACTCGTTTACGTTTAGCATACAATTTCACTGCTGCTGCTATGATAATAAACACGTTATGATACATTCTGTGCTAAATATACTGTGTCAAATGGTAAAATAAACGTTAATATTGGTTGAGTAGTTTTGGTAAATAGGTATAATAGGTACCGTTTTGTACACAAGTCAGTTACTTTACAGGTGTTAAGTGATAAGGATGTTAGGAGAACAGGTATAGTTTTGCATATGGTGTGTTAGATTCGTCGTTGGAGAGTTTTTCTTTGCTCTGGTAATGCTATGTTAAGCTTTATTAATGGTGAAACCATGTACGTTACATAATATTCATCTGGTTATGTTATCCAAACAGAACTTATCTTTTGTACATGTTATTGTTGTTGTTGTTGTTGTTGTCGAACGAGAATATATACTCTTATGAACTGATATGGTAGTTCGTACGTTCGTAATCTTGTTTACTTCTTCTGATTGGTTGAAAGAAAGAATATCCAATACATTTAAGGGATGTTTATAGACTAAATTTTCTTCAGTAGATAGTTTCTTCGCTGTTGCTCTGATACGTGACAGTCTCCCGCAATCTCTACGCCCCCTTTGTTTTTGGTTGAAATTTTTTTTTTTTTCCAAATAAAAAACGAAGGAATTTTGGGATTTCGGTCTAAGCGAGTGATGTGTAGTATATTAATGGACGGATATTTTGTTTGTAGACTATTGTGGGAGTTTTCCAGCTCGTCGACTATAATTATGTCCTGCATCAGGGTATGCAAATAGTTAAAGCCGTAAAATCATTTTTCATGTTGAGAGTTGGTATTTTCTGAAAGGGGCGAGTCTAAAAAGAGATAAGTCTAAAAACTTTACTTTATTCGGTCTTTAACCAGTAGGTATTATGATGGTTAGGTATGGTATGACACATTTTTTTGATAAATGTTACTGGTGTCAATGTAAGATTAACGTTAACCATGCTAGAGATATGCTTGAAAAATATGTGAATAGGTAACGTTTTGTATGTAAAGTTAGTTACTTTACTGAATTAAGTGTGGAACTTTGTTAGGTTGTCGTGTACATATTTTCCTAGTTCATATGATGCTAGGTTAGCTTTAATTAATGTGAAGACATTGTTATGTTAGGTATACTTCGTTGATCACAGTACTAAATTAACCAATGTTGTGAGAAATATTAGTTAAATGTTACTGTGTCACTGTGTAAAATAAACGTTAATATGTTAGAGTTTATCTTGAAAAAATAAGATAGGTAGTTTTCATAACAATGTTAGTTGCTTACTGGTTTTGTGCAGTGAAATTTAGGTATGTTAACAGTTTTTCTTTGTGGTATTGTGAATAGGTTTGGTCTTGGTGCATTACTTTTCCTAGTTCAATGTTACGCTATGTAGCCTTTTATTGTAATGGGAAACTTGTTACGTTTAGCATACCTTTCGATGCTCTGTATGATAATTAAACCAATGTTGTGAGAAATTTTTACGTTAAATGTTACTCGGTGTTAGTGTAGATTAACGGTTACTATGTTAAGTATGCGTTGAAAAAGTAAGATTAGGTTACGGTTTGCATACCATGTTAGTTGCTTTACTGGTGTCAAGTATGGACCTTTGTTAGTTAACAGTTTATTCCTGCTTAGGATGTGGTAGGTTTGTCTTTGTGCATTTATTTTCTTAGTTCATGTTGATGCTATGTTTAGCTTTATTATGTGGAAACTTTGTTACGTTGCATTATATTCGCTGTCTGTATGATAATTTTTACCATGTTGTGATAGATTCTTAGTTAAATGTTACGTGTTAGTGTACAGATATACGGTTAACTATGTTAGAGTTATGCTTCAAAAAGTAAGTATTTAGGTTCGTTTGTGCATACATGTTAGTTGCTTACCTGGTGTTTAAGTATGGAACTTTGTAATGTTGACTGCTTATTCCTGCTTAAGATTTGTTATGTTTGTCTTTGGGCATTATTTTCTTAGTTCAGATTGATGGTGATGTTAGCCTTTTAATGTGAAGACTTTATTATGTTAGCATAACTTTGCTGTGTCTGATAATTACCCAATGTGGGATAAATTTTGCTAAATGTTACTGGATTTTATGTGAAAGGCATTAACGGTTAAATGTAGAGTTCGTTGATGAAAGTATAGATTAGGTTACGTTTTCGGTCATACCATGTTAGTTGCTTTACTGGTTTAAGTGTGGAACTTTTGTTAATGTTAAATGTTTATTCGTGTTTAAGATGTGTTATGTTTGTCTTTGGGCCTTATTTTCTTAGTTTAGATGATGCTAAGTAAATTTTATTAATGTGAAAACTTGTTACGTCAACATATATGGATTGATCTTTGTATAAAGAATGATTTAGTGTTATGTTTATCAAAATACCAAAATGTTGACTTGAATCATAGATCAATAGATCAAGGATGGCTAGGAAGGTGGATGGATGGTGTTTGATTTAGTTTGATTTACTGAATTTACTGCTTTAGGGTATGTAAAACGTTACAATTTTAGTTAAAAAATCTGACCTTAATCAGATAGATCAAGAGATCATGAGAGGTCAGGAGGGGTTGGTGCGGTTGGATGGTGGTTTGATTTGTTGATTTTACTGCTTTGGGTATGTAAAAACGTAAATTTTAAGTTATAAAAACATAAAAAGAATAAAGAAAATTTTTATTTCTTGATGGTTCTGAATCCTTTATCGAAATCTACAGACCAATAACATATATATCAGACCTACCAACATTGTATTATTATACAAATATTTTATAACTCGGCACTTTTCTGAGAAAGGACTGTGAGGGGGGGTTGGGGGGGGCAGGAAAGACGAAAGAATCACTCCGATGAACCGAGAGAATCGAAGATTCCTGGGTGGCTAGCTGTAACCCCTACTCTTGAGTCAGACTCCTTTCATTCTTTCCTCGTTATTCATCTTCATCTTCTTCATTCCCCCTTCGACCTCTGTTTTTGCAATCTGTGCTCTTTTTTTTCAGTCGGGATCCCCTAAATGGGGGTCCTAACGCACACCCTACGAGGCGCGGACTTGATAACCATCAATATTCGAGGCTAAGACCTTGGACAGACCCTTATAAAAACACTACATTTTTTATTATATCGAACTGTTGTTTTAACTCGGCCCCGCAGTGCTCCACACCGGTGCCGGAGCCAACTCCTGAGATTCCAATACCAAGTCTTCTAGAATTCAAACTCTGAATCCTCTCACCAAATTTCAAGGCTTTCTACGTCAATATTAATGTTTGAAGGGGTGGGTCCCCCTTTCGGTGGGACCCAGGGGAAGTGTTACTTCGTATACAATAAGGTTACCTCATCATCTAACCCCCTCCAATTTTTAGCACGATACGATAAGTTCGGCGTCGGAGGCAGGCTCGCAATCAAAGTCGGTGTCTGAACCGGATGCGAAGAAGCAACCGCGGCGGAATCCGAAGTCGAAGTGCGTAAAAAAACGATCCTTACAGGATCGTTTTCGACTCAAGATGTCGATTCCTTCGGGAAAATCGAATTTCGACTAAAATAACTAAAAATATATTGGTGTATGTGCACGCACGCGCGCGCGCCGCGTCGCCATTCGCTCTCTCTCTCACATCGAACCCCTGGGTCGCTGATTGCCGTAGGCCTAACTCAATCTCGGGTTTGGAAATCCAAAAGGGTATAAACGAGGGCGTAGCGGCTACGGTGCTCTCGGTGACCCCCTCTACTAATACAACTATCACAGACTTGAAATTTACACGGATTGGTCCAGCAATATATAGAAAAAAAATTTTAAATCCCTCAAAAGTTCAGACCTATTTATACATCTATCCTTCATAATTAATAGTTTTGAAAATCCTAATACTTTTATATGAAATTATATATATATTTATAATAGATATATATATATATAATATATAATAGTATATATTAGTAATATATATATATATATTATATAATATATTATATTATAATATAATAATATATTATAATATATATATATATATTATATATATATTATATAGGTAGTTATATATGATATATAATATATATATATATATAATATATATATATTATAATAATTATTATATATATATAGTATATAATAATATATAATATATATAGATATATATATATTATATATAGACTAAATATATATATATGATATTATATATATATAATATATATAAATATAATATATAAATAATAATATTTATATATATAATAATATATATTTATATATATATATATATATATATAGGGTAGTCTAATATATAGTATATATATATATATTATATAGTATATTATATATATATATATATATATATAATATATATATATATAATATATCATATATATATTATATAATTATAATTAGTATATATATATTAATATATTATATATAAATATATATAATATAATTATATATATATATAATAATATAATATATTATATATATATATATATATATATATATATGTATATATAAAATAGTATAATAGATTTAATTCACTTGCAAGATATTTGAGTAGAATAAATTTCCTGCTTTGAACAAAAATGCACTCTCTCTTTCGCTCTCCTTTCGTATTCGCTGGTAAAACCACCATTCAGTTCAGCTTGCAGACGACTGCCAGAGTTGGCTGCGCTGTACGGAGCGCGAGCCCTGCATGTTATCCTATTTGGATCTTAGTCATGTGGCCTGGGGCCCGAATCTCTATAGCAAATGAGTGGGAGTGAAAATATGCAGAAGGGGGAAGATATTGATGCTAGCTAAGAGAGGGGTGTTTTTGTCAAAATCTGTTTTGGGAACGATTCAAACGCCCGATTGTTTTGGATCTCACAGAGACTTGCACGTCCAAGAAAGCAAAAGGAAAACAAAGTTAAATCTCTGATATAGAATTAAAGGATTTTGGACCTTAGGGAAAGAGACTTTTAAGGGAATATATGCATTCTGTGGGCAGTTTCTATGCGAGCAATTGTTGTTGAAATGAAGAAATGTTATTCTTGTGCGACGTCATAAGTTTGAATCGTGAGAAAATATCAAAGAATGTGGGCGTTGGGGGACAGTGTCATTCGTTTTAAGGCGTCATTAACAACGTTGCAACACTATGTTTGATTTTTAAGAATTGTTTTGTAACCAAACTACTGAGTACGAAAACGGACCCCCTCCTTAAAGAAGGAATCTTTAACCTTACATAGATCTTGTGTTTAATCAACATATGTTGCATTATGTCCAAGTGGAAATGGCATCCATAGAATGAGGAGGATGGAAGTATTTCGAACATCTCCATGAATGGGAAACAATGAATGAATTTACAAGTTCTGGAACATAAATGGAAACTGTAATTTGTTGCTCAGAAAAATTTTAAAGATAACTCTGATAGTTCAAAACAAAGGTAGGAAAATAAGATAAGCTTGGTATCTGGTGTATGGGATTGCGAGCGTGTAATTTCTTTGTTTGTCACCAACATGAGGAACAGTATATTGGGACAAGGTTTGCATTGTAGTGTAAGTCTAAAAAGTCTGGTAAATGTATACCAGTAATGCATCGTAATCTGAAACTACAGATTCATCTCTAGTTCTTAAAATCATTTTTAAATTTTCCAGAAATATCTTGTTCATTAAAATTTATTGGTTAGTTTCCATCTTATTCGTTATTCTATGTTAGTTTTAAAAATAAAGCTACTGACCATGAATTAGTACTGGCCAAGGTATTGGTTTAAAGCGTTTCTTAAAAGTACTTAAAATTTAGAAACTATTTCTAGTAGAAGCGGTTTTAATTGTTACTTAATATTACTTTAAACTTATTTTAAAAATTAATCATGCAATGAAAGCAATATAAAGAAAAGTTAGTTCTCAAAAATAAGTCTAATATAATAAAACAATGTTAGTTTTCCTTAGAAATATTCTAGCTTAATGAACAATGTTAGTTTTTTCTAAAAAAAAGTATTAGAAAATGTTTTCTCAAAAATTTGCTTAATGAAGTATGTTATACTTTTTTTTTCTTATAATTTTGTAATAGTTAAGGTCGCCTAATCATACTTGATCAATTTTAAACATTAAAGATTGATGGTTAATACAAAGCCATAAACATTAAAGATTAATGGTTAATTAAAACAAAGCAATAAACATTAAAGGTTAGTGGTTAGTTAAAACAAAGTAATTATCTGACTTAATTATAAGCTAGTTAGTAACAAGTGCTATATACTAAATATTTGTTAGTTACTTATTTTAAAATGTTAGAGGTTAATTATTTTTTTAAATTACCAAGCTAAAGCTGAGTATGTTTTCTTAAAAATTATTTAAAATTACTTGTTTCTTATTTTTTTTTCTTTATAGAAAAGTTTTTTGTTTTTTTCTATTTTATAGTATTTTTTAATTAAAAAAAATTGCGCTGTCCCCCCTTCGGAGTGAAACGTATTTATTCTGCATATATAAAAAAAAATAAGCAAAATTATAACTAATGAAACTAATCCAGACTAGAGGTAAGCTAAGTTATATGTTAGTTCAAGCAAAATAATCAAAACTTATATCTAAATTAAAAAAAAACTAAATGTTACTCGCTTCTTCCTTCAATGCTAGGGGTACTTTATCGTATCTTTATCCCCATTAGTATTCTTAGTGTTAGGAGTACTTTCCCGTATCAGAAATCTATAAAAAAGAAATTATTAGCAAAAGTTTTCTTGAACGTAGAAGTTAGTTAACTTAACAATTAATGAGCGAATCTTCGCAAATTTATTAATCCAAACTACGTCATTTAAAATTAAAATCGATATTTTCTTAATCTAAAAAGAGCAAAAAAAATACAAAATATATTTCCAAACCTAAAATTCCTCAATTTCTTTGAGAATTTATTACTATAAGATGAGGAAAATAAAACATGTTCATTAGAACATTTCAAAAGCAAAAAAAAAAAAACAAATAAGTGTGTATTGAATAAAGAAAGATCTCTGGAGACAAATTCCTACTATACGGTTCATATCATTCTAAGGCGATCTATACTTTAAATTTTGATACCTAAACATATTATTTCTTCGACATTACACTATCTAGATCTCCTTCCCAACAACTAACAGTGGACTTAGCCTCTTATTGGTAATTTAAAACTTGCTGGAAGAGCAATAAATGGTAAAGTCAATCACTTCTAACTTCTCCTTCGTAGAGTATTCTTTCGGACTCTATATCTTATTCGAGGGGCTATCTCAACTGTTTGAGTCTCCTTTTATGGAATAAACTGTTATTCCTGCTTAGAGGTGTGCTATTCGGAGGGGCTATCCCAACTGTTTGGGTCTCCTTTCGTGGAATAAACTTGTCCCCCCCCCCCTTCGGAGTTAACGTATTTATTCTGCCTATATATGAAAAATAATAAAAATAAGCAAAATTATATTATGGAGTGTTAATTTATCTTAACTGTTAATGAGCGAATCATCGCAAAACTACATCATTTTAAAGTTAAGATTTATATTTTCAAATCAGAAAATTCTTATCAAAGAAAAAACATGTTCATCGGAACATTTTGTAAGCTACTCTATTTTAGAATTAAAATAGATTTCTCTTAGTCTAAAAAAGCAAAAAAAAAACGAATTTTTTAAATCAAAAAATGTGATCATAAAACATGTTCATCGGAACATTTTAAAACAACTCTGTAGGAAATATCTGTATAAATCCTTTATCTGTCTCTCGGAGGGCCATCTCAATCGTTTGAGCCTCCTTTTAGGAATAAACTGTTATTCCTGCTTTAGGGTGTGCTTCACCACCTACATGTGAAGGGTTAAACTTATATTTAAACCTGAGCTTAAATACTATTTTATCTGCTAATTAAAACCTTTGTTTTAAAGCCTATACTTCTTTAAGCAAGGTACTTGGATTGAAGATGAGCGGAACTGTTTCCTTGGCTTACTTTAAAGCGCTCCTTTTCCTCTCTATTAAGACTTAAAAGCGAAAAGCGGTCAGCGGACAAAACCTCGGTCGGCTGAAAACTGGTCCAAAATAGGCAAACTTTATTGCTTGGAACTGAACTAACTCTTTACTGGTTCCAAAAGATGCAAACTTTATTGCTTGGAACTAAAATAAACTGTTATTTAAACCTTTGTTTAAAAAAAACTTTATTAATAAATTGAAAATCATAGTAAACGTTATGGCACGCAACCTAAAACATCCAAAGACCAGCTCGGTTACTTTAAGGATTCTAAGGGGAAATACAGGGAAAAACTTTCGGCCCAACTAGTAACTTCCCTTAAAAGGACCTAACCTTAGAGCTTTGTTATGTAACATCTGACAAATTGAGATGAACCAACTTAAGTCTTTTTTACGGAGAATTGCATTTAACCAACCTATGATTTAAATATATATATATATATATATATATATATATATATATATATATATATATATATATATATATATATATATATATATATATATATATATATATATATATATAGCAGCACCTCGCAATAAATATATATATATATGGCTATCTCTTTCTTTATCAAAAAAAATGATAAGTGCCACTAGAGGCGATCTGCTTGTTGCTTTCAACAAGGTGCTTGGAGGAAAGCAAAACTGTTGCTTGGCTTACTTTAAAGCGTTATTTTCCTCTCTATTAAAACTTAAAAACTGAAAACAATTAGCGGACAACTGGTCGGCTAAAACTGATTCGAAATAAACAAACTTTATTGCTTCGAATTGAAATTAAAATGCTTAACTAAAATAGAAAAAAAAAACTTGTGGCTTTCCACTTAAACTTTCTATTCGGTAGGCACTGTCGCCTGTTTGCGGGGTTCCGGACGACATACTATATACATCGCATATATATATATATAGTATATATATATATATATATATATATATATATATATATATATATATATATATATATATATATGCTTTGGTGCTTTCACCTCCCGGTCGGAGACCCTTCTACTCAGGGCACTCAAAGCTGCCTATGCCCCTCTTGCAGCACTGCTGCCTAGATACCTTAGCACCGCCGCCCAGATACCTTGCCAACTGTTGCTTATATACTCTAGCACTGCTTGCTTCCAGATACTCTTAGCACCGTTGCCTAGATACCTTTTAAGCACTGCTGCTTATGCATACTCTTAAAAATTGCTGCTCTATATACTGCTTAGGCACCTGCTGCCTAGATACCTGCTAATTGGTTAAGCTTATATACTTAGGTACCCGCTGCCTAGATACCTTAGCACTGCTGCCCAGATACCAAGGTTCCGGACGGCACGACTTCACCTGCCGGGATCCTCCCTTCTGTTAAATTTTTAATTAAATCGGACTCTTGTGTGGCCAGAATTTCCTCGTTGAAATTCTTGGGCCGGAAAAGTTTCTTTCAAAGATTGGTTCTTCTTCTTCTTCTTCTTCTTCTTCTTCTTCTTCTTCTTCTTCTTCTTCTTCTTCTTCTTCTTCTTCTTTCTTTCTTTCTTTCTTTTTCTTTCTTCATGGGTCTGCATTCTAATAACCTTCCGTCGGTTACATATACCCTCGTTCATTTCTTTTTTCATAAGAACGAAGCGAGAGCCTATAATCCTCTTTATTATTAGAGGGAGTCCTTGACTCCCTTCCGTTCTCTTCTTCTTTACAGATTCTTTTTCAAAATCTTCCGCGCTGTTAAACGGAATCACCATTTGATCTACATATTGAGAAGGTCTCCAGGAAGGGGCGTCCTTACAGGCGGCGGTTGACCTCCGTTTGTGGGGTTTCCGACAATAACGGCAGTATGGGGAGTTCCACTTACAGGTCTTCCCGGAGTGACCAATTGATTCACATTCAAAACACCAATCGTGTTCCTTTAGCTCTTCCTCAGTCATTCTTCTAAAAACTCCTCCGTTTTTTCGGGAGACAAATTCTGGCTTGGCTTCTTTCCTCTCTTTATCCTCGTATTTCGGTTTGTAAGAGGATCCCTTTGATCTCCTTTGAGAATTTCCATACTCAGTCGTTCTTTGGCTTTCTGGCTCACCTCTAGCTAAAAACACTTTGGCAGTCCTATGCTCCATTTGTTTTTTCTGATTAGCTTTTAGTAAAGCTCCTCGGGAAATCTGTGCAAATCTTTCTAACAACTCAACTATACTTATGTTTGCATCAAAAACTTTTAAAAATTTTTCTCTCAGTCTCTCACCATCCCTCCTATCTTTTACATTCTCTAATACTTATGTTGTTACCATAATATTTACGTGCTTAGATGAGAAACCTGCCGTTGCGTCAATCTCGCAAAGCTTTACTTGGTACTTCCACAAAGTGTTTTTCAATTCTAAAATGAAGGCAGTAAATGTCATTTCTCTGTCCCTCTGATAAGCCATAAATTGCAACAAAAGATCAAAAATCGTATCTTTATTGTCTGGTTGTAAGAAGATCCGTAACTGTAGGAGGAAATCCTCTAACCTTATACAACTAGAGAAGGTTGGATCATGGAGAAGATAATATCTGGCTTCGGACTCTAGCCTGGACGATATCATCGATTTAGCGAAGGATATTTTCTGGTACTCTGTTAGGGGACCTAACATACCTAACCTCTCATGTAAGGTCGATATGTATTCATTGAAACTAATACCTTGCCAAGTCTTTGTGTTCAAATTTAAACCAAAGAGCTTTAGTTCCGCTGTTACCTCCGGAAACGCTGTGCTAAATAAATTTGACTGGTAAAGGGGGACTGTGTTGGACTGAGATGCAGTATTATATCCAAACCCGGCTTCCTGGGGTGGATGGGTACCTTGATCTCGGCTACCATGCCCTGTGGAGGCATACCTCTGTGCTTGGTCTCCGCCGGACCATCCCCAAGGGATATTCCCTTGCTGTGGTTGCGTCATATTGTGTCCGGGGGGAGCGGAGATCTGCCCCCATATCTGGTTAGGGTTGAATGGTCGGCTATCAAAACTTGGCTGAGTCATAGGAAAGTTTACCGAGCTTTCCCATGTATTCTTACTTGGCCTACTGGCGTAATAAATCACCGCTCCAATTTGCATAAGACTTCCGGTGAGTCATGTTAGGTTCTGTACCTTGCTTGGCTGATGGGTTTCATCGTTGTATCCTAAAAGGAACTGATTTTGACTGAGCAAGGCTTTGCATCAGTTTCCCTCCAGGGGTAGTCTCTCTGCTTGAAATCTTAATCTTAAAGGGTGTGCATGAAGGGTTTAGTTCAGGTGGGCCAGGTCATCCGGAGTTTAGTCTTGGAGGGCTTCGTGGAGGGGTAATTTCGTCCCTTGGCTTATTCTTTTACGTTCCTCTTGTCTCCTTCTTCGAGCTAACTCGGCCTCTTTCCTTCTTATCACCTTCTAAATCTACATTTATTCTCTTCCCTATCACTAATTACTTCTTCATCATCTGAAGCGGGCTTCGTTGCCATCCTTACTTAAGGGATAAAACGAATTCTTTTAAAAACAACAAACTCTCGGTTTCTTACAAAAAAAACGCAGTTAATTACAAATTAAAACACCACAAAAAAACACTGTTTAATATTTATTACAGCTCGTCTTAAAATGGGGGTTTTTTTTTTTTTTTTTTTATATTTTTTTAAAAAAAAACACACACAACTGTTATAATATCACTCAAAACAAAAAAATAAGCTGCGTCAGTTCCCTGACAATTGGTTTTTAAATTTATAAAACGGCACTTCTTACATATATAAAAACACAACAAACGGACACTTTGTATGTTTCGTTCGACTTGCTAAAAACAAAAACTCTCTAAAGAACGTTCTAAACTGGTGCGTATCGTAACTACTTTATTATGTTCCCCACAAATAAGACGTAATAAAAAGCCTCGCACTGTCTAATAACACTATAACACTTACTCTAAGCTATATAAATAAATATCTTTATATTATACTTTATTATCTTTATCGAACTTCGATAAACTATATACTTATACTATAGATATATAATGCTAATTAATACTCCCCAACCTCAGTATAATCTATACTATCTACTCGATAAATTAGCTTATATATTATACTAATATATATTATATATACATATATATACTATATATTACTATTATATTTATATATATATTTATTAATATTATATATATATAATATAATATATATATATATATGCTGGCCTAATCTAAACTACCCTCATTACCTAATATGTATTCTATCAATATCTCACTCTTCGCTTTACGGACCTCTTCTTTGCACATATTTTACTCCCTCTCATCTAGATCTCTAATCATACTCACTTACTATCATCACTTTCTCTCGCGCTCCGCGCTAGCAAGAGTGCGCGAACAATCTAAAGATTTTCTATAACTGAAGAAAATAAATATGGATAAAAGGTAACATTATACAGATCTATAATCTTTTTATTTCTATCTGCCTTCTTTCCGCTACGCCGTGACACTTCCAATTGGTGGGCGTGATAAATTTATTGTACCGCAAGTGCGTCCATGTGTGTGAGAGTGGTGTGGAAAAGTTTGTATGCGTTTTGAGCTGGGGCGCCGCGATATGCGTAACTGCCTTGTTTGCCAACCTCTCTATAGAGTCCGGGACTGGGGGATTGAAAACTTTCCCCCCTTTTTTTAGTCATCGTTTTATATACCTATATATAAATATATAATATATACATATCTTATATATATATAGATTATATATATCATATATTATATTATATTATATTATATATATATATATACCTATATTATATAGTTTTTATATTTATAATATATAATATATATCTACTATATAACTAATATATGCTTGCTTAAATTTTCGACTGAAAATGGTAGTATAATAATAAAAAATTAATAATAATAAATAATACTTATTATTATTATATTCTATTATTATTATTATATATTATTAACTTATATTATAATATCTATTATTATTAGTTATATTATTTTTATTATTATTATTATTTTTTATTATTATTACTACCGCTATTTTTAGCTGAAAAATTTAATGCCGTCATATTATACTATATATATATAACATAAGTATATATACTATAATATATACTATTATATAGCTATAAATTATGAGTATACCATATGAAACTGTGATATCTTCTAATCTTACCTCAATAGGCTTAAATATCGGTAAGTTATTCATTATAATATATTATATACGTACTATCATGTCATCTGACCTCAGCCTCGTACCAGACTCACCGAGTCGATAGTATACTAAAAACTGACACGTGATTTTACTCATCTCACCTATAAAGATATAGACATATCGTGCAGCCCATCCGTATAACATCCCTACTACTCAATATGTGACGCTACGTGGAAACTCTCTCTCTCTCACCAAAGTCCCCGCCAACCCTCATTCACGTGAGCATACTGGCGAAGCAAAGCAGTAGATATCGTCCCAGCTCTGCGCGCCAAGCTCTCAAACGCTCGTGGTGCAAGCTCTCCACTTCAGACATGTCACATCGCACTTTGCGCGTCTGAACATAAACTCTAATACGCCACACCTCGAATTGTCTAAACGCCTACCGTCATAGTCGCCGCAAGAGCGACACTCGAAATAAGAGCCAAGATCCAACTATAGACCTGGCTACTCTCACCTACGAACTGCTATATTTATTAATATACATTATATTGTACTTCTCAGTTACTCTCTCACGCTTCGTACATAGAGCGTAGCCCGACTTAGAAGAGTACAGTAAGTGGTACCTGACCGCGCTAACCATATATCCTTACCTAAATAAATCATTATACTTATATAGCCGTGGCCGTAGAATAAGCTTAATATTACTAAAATATATAGGTACCATTATATTTAAATTTAGCCAGCTTAATATATATACGTATTATATATAAACAAATATTTCTATTACTTACTTACTTACTATATAAATATATATATATAATATATATATATATATCATATATTATATATTAGGATATATATACCATATATATATACTAATATATTATTTATTATATATATAGCTCAGCACACGAGCACAGAGCCTGAGGGGGTATATAACTATCTCTCTCACTGAATCAGAAAGTTTAACCTCTCTCTCAAATCACTCTCTAAACTTATAAGTTCGAGCTCTCACTACCTTCACATTCGATTCTATATATATACAGAGCTTTTATACTAGTAATAATCTTATGAGGGCAATCACTAACGAGCTATACAATCTCGACATAGTTCTACACACGCTTCTTCTCTCGCTTTGTTGTTTGAGCAAAGATCCACACAGAGACTACAAGTTGTCTTCCTTCGGGTCTTTTAGCATTATAATATACCCTGCACGGCTTTTTATATATAAAGATCTTATTAAATTCCACGCTTGACGCAGCTTATGGTGTTTCTTCTTTTAGTTTGTTGCTAATTACTAACACGAGCGACACGTCGACATAAATATGAACAAGTGTGTTATGAATGTTCGTTCTTCATCGAGAAGAGTCGGTGGTGCCTTTCTTGTAACTATAACTGCGTTTCTTTTTTTTAAAACGTAAAACGAGACGGATTTTTGTTCATACCACCAAAGCATCCGTTCACCAGTTAAGCGAAGCTATTCCACATCCCGCTTCAGCCGTGATGAAAGAAGTAATTAGTGATAGGGAAGAGAATAAAGTAGAATTTAGAAGGTGATAAGGAAGGAAAAAGAGGCCGGTTAGCTCCGAAGAAGAGAACAAGAGGAACGGTTACAAAGATAAAGCCAAGGGACGACATTACCACTCCAAGAGCCCCTCCAAGACTAACCCGAATTTGACCTGGCCAACGCTGAACCTAAAACCCTTCCACACCTTTAAGACCTTATTTTCAAGCAGAAGAGACTACCCGGAGGGACACGGATCAAAGATTTTCTCAGCCATCCGTTCTTTTAGACAACACGATGAACCCATCAGCCAAGCAAGGTCACAACCTATTCCGACTCACCGGAAGTCCTATGCAAAATTGAGAACGGCTGATGGAATTATTACGCCCGATAGCAAGCTAAGAATAAATGAAGCTCGGTAAATTATCCTATGATCAGCCAAGTTTTGACAGCCGCAGCCATTCAACCCTAACCAGATATGGGGACAGATCTCCGCTCCTCCCGGACACACCCTAGGATGCAGCCACAGCCAGGGAACATCCCTTTGGGGTGTCCGGCGCGAGGACCAAAGACAGATGTATGCCTCCACATTGCAGGGCAGTCAGGGTCAGGTACCATTCCACATTCAGGAAGCAGACGTTAGGTTATAATACGCATCTCAGTGTTCCAACAAACCCCACTATACCGATTCAAAGTCTATTAGCGCCGCGTTTCCCGGAGATCCCGAGGACCTTCAAACTGTTTTGGTTTAATTCTGAAAATACAAATAGTTTTGGCAAGGCTGATTAGCTTGCAACGAATACGTTTCGAACCTCCATGAAAGATTAGGTAATGCTAGGCCGTAAAAGAGAACCGAAAAATCTTCGCCAACTTCTCTGATATCACTGCAGGCTCGAGTCCGAAGCCAGGATATTATTTAACTTTAATGAACCCGTCCATTTATCTAGTTGCTATAAGGTTAGAGATTTACCATCCTACAGTTAAGGATTTTTATAACGGACGCAAGACACGATTTTAATGATCTTTGTTGATTTTGGACGTTACAGAGACAGCGAAATGACATTTACTGCCTTTATTTTAGCATTGAAACATCTTAGTGGAAGTACAAGTGAAATTTGCGAAATATGACGCGAGCAGCAGAGGCTTTCTCTATCCAAGCACGTACAATCTTAATGGTAACGACTAAAGTATGTGAGAGAGTATAAAGAGAGAGGAGGGATTGTTGAAAGATTGAGAGAAATTCTAAAATTTTTGATGAAATATCAGCATCTGTTGGAGCTGTTACGACAGATTTGCACATGATTTCCTCCGAGGAGCTTTATTTAAGTTAATCGAAAAAACAACGATAGGGCAGGAGACTGCCAGAGGGTATTTTAGCTAGAGATAAGCCAGCAAGCCCAAGCAGCGACGGTATGGATTCTCAAGGAGATCGAGAGGTCCTCTTTACAGCAGAAATATGCAAGGTAAAAAGCCAAGCCCGGAATTTTTTTTCCCGTGAAAAGGAGGGTTTTTTCAAAGAATGACCGAGGAAGAGTTAAAGGAACAGCGAATTTTACAAATGTGAATCGTTGTTGGGCACTCCGGAAAGGCATGTAAATGGAACTCTCCCTATTGCCGTTATTGTCGGAAGCCACACAAACGAAAATCAACCGCCGCCTGTAAAAATGCCCCTTCATGGAGACCTTCTCCAGACGTAGATCAAATGGTCATTCCATTCAATAGCCCGGAAGATTTTGAAAAGAATCTGAAAGCAGAACCGGAGAGTCAAAGGACTCCCTCAAAAGAAAGAAGAATAGCGAGGGTCTATGTAACCGAAGGAGGTGAAATAGAGACAGACCCCAGCGAAGAGGAAGAAGAAGATGAACAAGCAATCTACGACAGAATGTTTGCCGGGCCAAGAATTCCATTTGAGCGAAGGAATTCTGGCCAAGCAAGAGTCCGATTTAATTAGAAAATAAGTCGAAGGAGGCCCCCGGCAGGTGCAGTACCAGTCCGCCCGGAACCTCTTTATATAAAGGCAAACGTGCTTAGGTATATAAGCAACAGTGCTTAAGAGTATATCGACAGTGCCTAAGAGTATATAGGCGACAGTGCTTAAGAGTATATAAGCAACAGTGCTTAAGAGTATATAGGCGACAGTGCCTAAGAGTATATAACCAACAGTGCTTAAGAGTATATAGGCAACAGTGTCTAAGAGTCTATAGGCGACAGTGCCTACAGAATAGAGAGTTTGAGTGGAAAGCCACAAGTTTTTATTTAGTTAAGCGTTTTAATTAAACAATAAAGTTTGTTTATTTTGAGTCCAATTTTAGCCGACCAGTTGTCTGCTAATCGTTTTCCGTTTTTAATGTCTAATAAAAAGGAAAATGACAGTTTAGAATGAGCTAGGCGAC
This sequence comes from Trachelipus rathkii, assembly GCA_015478945.1. Classification (NCBI taxonomy): domain Eukaryota; kingdom Metazoa; phylum Arthropoda; class Malacostraca; order Isopoda; family Trachelipodidae; genus Trachelipus; species Trachelipus rathkii. The sequence continues at coordinate 24,079 of JABUQX010050177.1, forward strand.
AGTGCCAAGAGTAGGAAGCTCGGCCCAAAGCTATAGATAGTTTGGGAGTGGA
>JABUQX010050178.1:0-10000 GCA_015478945.1 Trachelipus rathkii
ATTTTGTGGAAGAATAGTTATATATGTTATATATAAAGAGATATATATGTTACATATTATTATTATTATACATGATATATTATGAAGATATTATTATGTGAAGTATATATGGCGCACATATATATATACATACATGGTCATATTAACCCAAAGTGCAGGCTTCTGGGTAGGCATAAGATAAGCAAACGCTCCATCTTATGAACCCAACAAACATTAAACAAGATATATATTGAAGGTATACATATACATGAAGAATAAAGGCTAAAATATATATATATATATATATATATATATTTAAGTTATATATATATATATACATATATACATATATATATATATAAGATATAAAGATATATATATATATAAGTATATATAAATATATATATATATATAGTGGTATATATATATAGAGTATATATATATATATATATATATAGTAATATATAAAATCCTCATTCGAAGACTTGATGATAAGCCGCCGACGTAAATTTCAATTTTTTGATTCTCTTTTAAATATTAGCGATTAGTGACAACTATTGCTCTTAAATGGAAAAAGTAATTCCGTTTTCTTTAAAGTCTAGGGCAAACCCTGTACTGAATGTCGACTCTAGTAGTTAGTCATTAAAAAAATTGATCTTTATAAATGAATGTAAGTAAACTTGATAGAAAAGTTTTTCATCCTTTTAAAAAGATTATAAGTTTATCATTGGCTATTCTTATTGGCGATTATTAAAGATTAGGCGTATATATATATATATATATATGAGCATAGCATATATATGTTGGTTATTGCATTATTATATATGCGTTATGATATTGAGATGACTCGTACATCTAGTTTTTTTTTAGCTCAGGATATATTATTATATTATTATTATATATATATTATTATATATATTATATTATATGTATATTATAGTTATGCTGGTTATTGAGTTAGTTTTAGTTTTTATTTCTGTTACCACTGGTATTATATATATAGTATATATGTTATATTTTTTTGTGTATATATTACATACATATATATATATATATATGGTTACATAAGGTTACATTATTATATATATATATATATATTATTATTACATATATATATTGTTATTATTACGGCATGTAAAGGTACATTTTATTAGGCTTTCATTTTACTCCTACAGCTATTCTTAGTGTACTTGTTATTATTACAATATATATTGTTATTATTTATATATATTATTATTATTACATATTATTATTACATATAATAGTGAGTAACGCACCTGAACAAAGTTCCTTGTAAGGAATGATCCAAATAGTTTAATATCTTTGTTTAAACCCTTCGTAACGTCCTCTTTGCCCAGAATTCTGCAGATCCTCCCTCCACCTATTATTATTATATAGGTATATGGTGGTGATATATATATATTATAAAGAGTATATATATTTATATATATATTATTAGTTATTATTATTATATATTATATATATATACATATATATATATATATTATGTTACAGGAGTTATATATATTTGTTATATTGCGGCTGGTTATATATGGTATATATGTTATTATTATATATGCGCGTGGTAGTGTTTTATATTTCTAAGGTTATATATATATATATATATTGTATTACATTGGTAAGAAGGAGATCGGATGAACCCAGAGGCGAAAAGAGATTAACAGTATGAGAAGGAATAGGAAAATGATATATGTATATATATGCGATATATTATTACAGCAGCAGCGATATAAGGCGCAGCGTTATTGGGCAGTTATATATATATGTTATATATATGGTATATATATATAAAGAAGAGTATGATGATGATGAATCCATACATGCTCTATTGAGCTTATGTCCATATAAAATTTATGAAGTATGTAAGTGCAACCAAAACCGTTCTCTTATTAACGGATTTCTGGCACACATTTATAAGATCATACATAACAGTTTTTTTATTCTTTTTTTTTATTTATTTAAAATTAAAAGGACCAATAAGAATTTTTTCTCCCACCGGTTGTGTTTGCGACCGAGAGAGAGGAAGGCAGTCAGGCCAACGACACGAGAGTCGCGAAGACGTGTGAAGCCTGGTGCCCTGACACGCTCTTCATTTTATATTAAAATAATTAAATCAAAGTGAAAATTTCATTGATAATATCTCTTATAAAGATCTCTTGTAAGTTTCTTACTTATTAAACCAAATTGGTCATATGTGATATAAATAAAATATAATACCAGAGAATGGGGATAAAACATCTTAGTAGAGAGCATGAAGCTTGTAATACGTTTCCTACTATGCCAATCATTCTAACTTATATAATAAATGGAATTTAAATGATAAACAAAATATATTATTTAAGCATTGTTGATAACATGACATTGATTATATAAAAATTATATTTTATTGCTGTGATCAAAATTAACAAGAAAAGGATATTAATAAAAATGAAATTACCAATATTTTGATATGACTTCTTTTTATTATTAATCGGTAGCAAAAGCACGATTTCACCCTTGCGCCACCAATTAAAGATCTACCCTGCATGATATATATAAAGAGTGGTAGGTGAGTATATATTATATATATATAGTATAAGATATAGGTATATATATATATATATATATATATATATATAAGCAAGTATATATATATAAGGTTATAGTAGTGAGCTGTGGTTTGGTCCGCAGAACTGTGATAGTTAAACCTTTTTAGGTGGAAACAAACCAAGTTGTTCTGTTTTGTAAGTCTAATGGAAATAAGGGAACTAACCTGGTAGAATGTCATACGGAAGCAGAGAACCCCGAAGTTTAAATTTAGCATCTCAAATTGCTTGCCGTATATATGAGCAGCAGAAGAGCATGTTAATAGCAAGGTTGCTGGCTATACAGTGAAGATATATATATATATGATATATATATATGTATAAGATATGTAGTAGATATGGTTATGGTTATGAGCAGGTGAGCTATAGTGTTATATATATATATATATTCAGTTTCGCCTTATAATTAAATCAAAATAATTAAATCACGATTAATCAACTCAGATAATTATATATATATATATATATATATATATATATATATATATATATATATATATATATATATATATATATATATATATGTTGGTGTCTAGATACAGCATATATATATATTCTGTTGCTACATATATATATATATATATATGTTTTAAAAAATTTATTTCTTCTATCCAAATAGCAGAATCTTGAAAGATTTGTAGATTTGTAATATTTTTTTCTGTTATCCTATATAAATTCAGTTTTTTATTATATGACTTTGTTAGAAAAAATTTAAAAGGTACCTCAGTATGCATGAGTCTCGATAGATGGTCAAATATGTGTAATGAAATAATTATATGTGCAACTGTCACATCTCCAACCTCTAATTTTTACCTAGTTGATACTTTGGACAACATCTGGCAACAGCCTCACAGGAGAATATCTTAAGGAGGTTTCCAAATATGGAATAGAAAAGTGTGAATAGAAATTCAAGGTAAAAGTTAATAGCTTTGTAACTGATAATGTAGCCAAAGGTTTAAAAATTTGCCCAGAGCTGTTAAAGTATGAGAATTGTAATTTGATTTGCTATGGGTATTCAGTTCCCATATAAATTTAGTAACAAACATGACACACTTTTGATGCTTCAAAATGTCAGATGGAACACAATAGCAGATTTTTACAGTTGTCACCACCACTCACGGGCAGAGCCCTATTCAGGGAGGGGGTGTTGCACGCTGCAATTGTCCAAAATCTACTTAAAAAAAGTGTCCATTAATTGCTGTAGTGTGTAATGGAGAAAAAAAAAGATATCAACTCAAATATTAAAGCAATGGTAATAGATACTCATAAAACATTGTGCCGAATATGTGCTTAAGATACTAAAGCACATTGTCTTACCATTATACAACGTTCCGAATGTCATTAGCAACATTGGAGAAGCTACAGATATTTGGAAGGACTTTCTAAAAAAGATTAATTTATCCACAGGCAACTAACGAATACAACCTGCAATAACCTCGATTCATTGTTATTTATTTTATATATCCACCTGTGGGCAAAGGCCAGAGGCATATCAAATTCCATTGGAATTGGGAAAAAAATCAGAGGCAAGGTCAAATTTATAGGCCGATGCCCCTATACAAACGACGCTTGAAAGTAGACAAGTTAAAGGAAATTGAGAAAATAGATAAATGGAATGTGTTCCAGACTTTATCAGTGTAGTATATTTAAGATTGAGCATAGCGGTTAGGTCTGGGGTCATAGATTTGGATGGACAGAGAAAGGATGAGGTTGTGTAGAAAGACGAGTCCCACGAACTCTCCTCAGAGGATGAGGTATGGGACCGGAGAGTTCAGAAGAACAATATCCATTGTAATGACGATAGTATAAGAAGAGTAATGCAACAGTTCGTTGGGCTAAAAGAGACTGAAGAGAGTTAGTGAGAAGAGGAGAGTTCTTAATAAGATGAAAAGAGCTAGACTCCCCTTCTTAAAGGCGAGCTGCGTGAGTGGAAATGACTCTAAATGTGTGAGGCATTCTCTGTTAAGAGGTGAACAACGCCACTGTAAAAAATCAAACAAGTGGATGGAGCGCGAATAAGTTTCGAAAGCGCTTCGAAACACCCAACCTCTTGAAAGCTTGTTTAGAAAGAGAAATAATGTGATTGTTCCAAGGAAGGCCACGAGAAGAAGCTGCAAGAATATTAAGGACAAAAGAAAGTTTGAGTTGCGAGTTTTCGAAGATGATGATGATATAGTTGAGTGCAAGATTGTATCGAGTTGAAAGATGAAGAAACTGAGTTTTTGAGTTATTGAAAACAACCATGTTTTTTTCAGCCCCAATTAGAAATTCGAAAAAAGATCCTATGTTAGTTTCATCAATTTCACCTTTCCAGCAGGAGTTAATTGCTTTTGAGTGCGAGGGTGGAAGGGCTTTTCAAATGAAAGGTGTAATGAAGAGTGGAGATGTAGGCATAGGAATGTTTAGGTGATAAAGTAACATATAGGTCATTAAGGAAAATTAAAAGAAGAGTTGGGGATAGGACAGAACCCTGAGGAACACCACTATTAATAAATAGCTTTAAAGGATGAACAGTGGCCTTCTAAAACAGTTGCTATAGAACGATCGGGGAAAAATCATATGAAAATCACAAAGAGAAGGGTACATGTCAGAAGATGGAAGTTTAGAAATCAAAGATTTGTTCCAAACCCTATCGAAGGCTTGCGGTATGTCTAGCGCCACAGTAAAAGATTAATGGAAATGCCAAATAGCAGAAGACCAAGAGTCATATATATATATATAGCAGCAGAGTAAAACCCTGGGGTTTATTCAAGAATACGCTCGTTATGAGCAGCAGCAGCAGTAGCAGCGAGGATATGGTTATGTTATGTTATATTTATATATATTACATACATATTATTGTTATACATACATATACATATATTATTATTTATATGTTGGTTGTTGGTTATATTTTTGGGATTGGCTGAGTATATATACATATATATATATTATTATGCTATTATTGGTTATATTATTATATGTTATTAGCTATTATTTCTGAGAATTTTTTTTTTTTTTTTTGAAAATAATAGAAGTCTATTATTAAAATAAGCCTATCTATGCAAAATATATTCAGTTATTGGTTATTATATATATATTATATATATTATGTTATATACATATATATTATTATTACATATATATATGTATATGCAAACATATATGATATATATATTATATTATATATATATTATATATATATATATATATATTATATATATATATATATATATATATATATATATATATATATATATATATATAATACCGATGAACGACTAATAAATTGAGTTTTTTGTAAATACAATTTTCATTTTATGTTTTATCTTAAATAATTTCCCCTGAAAAATAAATAAAAAAATAAAAAAAAAAAAAAAGAAATTTATAGACTCCTTATTTTAGTGATCGAGAGCAGATCAGACTATAAAATACGGCGTAATGGTCCCCAGATGCTACATAGTCTTGAAAGCACTTTTACAGATAACGTAATAGTTTTCAATACAGAAATTAAGGCTGTTTGTTGCGTAGCGTTTACTCAAGCCAAGCCCAAAGGATTGATTATATCGGATGACGTGGCGCTCAGCCTCATTTTTTTTTGGATGAAAAATCATTTTGCAGTTTCTTTTATGATGCTACCCATGTATAATCTCTATAAAGCCTCTAGAAATATTTTAAGATGACATCATCATTTTAATAGACTATATATATAGTATATATATATATATATACATATGTTACATAGCATTTAGCAAAGAGTATATATATATATATATATATGAGAGTATATATATATATATATATATATATATATTACAGCTCACCTCACCACTCACGGGCTGGGCCCTTTTCAAGGATGGGCCAGAAAATAAATGATCATTTTTTGTTGTAAAGTATCATATATATATATATATATATATATATATATATATATATATATATATATATATATATATATATATAGAAATATAGTATAGTATATATATATATATGCAGAGTATATATACTCCACACCAGAGTTGGTGAAGTTCAAATCAGAAGTCAAGAAATCAAGGGGTGAAGTAAACTGATACACATCGTTTGAATGCTTTTAATTCGTAGGAAGAGGGGTAAATAAAGTTGAAATTATGTTCCAGACTTTACCGGTAGTATACAGCTGGAGAAATTAGTTCCTGAACAGTTTTCTTTTAAAATATTTTAATCATTTAAATTTATGTTTGCAACTATGATGCAAACTATTGTATTGCCATGACAATAAAGAATAAAGCTTACCTAGCAACTCACGTTGTTCTGGCAACACTGTAGTTTGCATCATGGTTGCCAACCTAATTTCACATGATTAAAATATTTGAAAAGAAAACTGTTCAGGAACTAATTTCTCCAGCTGTACAGAAAAGAGTTTCAGAGAATTAGATAGAGAAAGAAGGAAAAGGTGTAGATTGACGACCGACGCGGAGTCACACGAACTCTCCTCATTGGAAGAGATATTTGATGAGAGTTAGGAAGAACAGTCTCATTTGTAATTGCAATGGTATAACAAGAGCAATGCAACGACAGTTCGACGGAAGGAAAGAGGTTGTAGGGAATCAGTAAAGGTAGGAGAATTCATAAGCTGAAAAGCCTTAGACTCCACCTTTTCAAGAAGAGTTGTACGAGTTGAATCGCTCTAAATATGTGACGCATACTCAGTACACATCCGAATAATGCCCCTATGCGGAGCAAGCAACTTGGGTTGTGTGAAGAAGTACTGAAGACTCCTCAGAGCATCTACCCTCTTAGAAGTTTGTTCCATGAAAGATCATCAGAGAAAGAAATGACCAAGAATATTAAAAAGGAGAAGGTTTGAGTTATGTGTTGATGTTAAAGTTGTGTGGAAGATTTTGTCGCGTAGATAGATGAAGGAACTGACTCTTCAAAGCATAGAAAACAACCACGTTTTCTCTACCCCAATATGAAATGTGAGAAAGTCAGAGATCAGTTACTCCCTGGCCGCTCCCCTAGAATATGTTATTTGAAGTTGTTTGTCGTTTTTCAAAGTAAAAGGAAGAATGAAGGGTGTAATAGTCAGCGTAACACCCGTCAATAGTAAAGACGGAAAGCAAATAAAATCTCTCGAGGATGAGAAATTTTATTGTTTTTTTCTCAACTATTTCTCAGAAATTACATTTTCTCCGCGGAAAATATTCTTGCTTTGGCAAGGCCTATAATATCTGAAATACCACTTAAACTTTTAAGATATATTAAAATCAATGCTTTAATAATTACAAAAGAGTTTCCGATAAATTTTCCTTATGATTTTTACAGTTAAATTACGCATTCAATAAAAAGTTCAACTTATTTTGATAACTTAACCGTTCGAATGCCGCAAGCAGTTTGGTGGGAATACTTCCTTGAATATTGAGAGATTTTTTCCGGGGTAATTTTTCCTTAGTGTGAACGTGGTATAGAAATGGATATGTGAGGAAGTAACAGATATAATGTCATAGATGAAAGGTAGTAAGAGAGTTGGGGATAGGGCAAAATCCTTAAGAGCACCGCTACCGTAGCTCAATCGGTAGAGCACTAGAGTCGCATGGCAAGGGTCCGGGTTCGACCCCTAGTCGGGATACATAGGTACAAATTACCTAGAGAAGTTTCCCTCCTAGAATAGGGCTATGCCCGTGAGGTTTGAACTTAAAAAAAAAAGAAAAAAGAAAAAACACTGTTTTAGATTAAAGGGATGAACGGTGGTTGTCTGCAACTGCTGCTACAGAACGATCCGAAAGGAAATCAGATATGGTCAGAGAGATAATGACAGATACCGAATGAGGGAAGTATATAAATCAAAGCTTTGTACCAGAGAAGCTGGTGCCAAATGGGCGACAGGAAAAATGATTGACAGGTCAGGTCAAATGGTCGAAAAAAAAATCTGGTTATTTAAAGTTTCTCTAACGAATCCAACAAAACAGCTTAACCTAACCTAACCTAATCTAACCTAACTTAACCTAACCTAACATATCCTAACGCCTGCGGTGGGCTGTAGGGGAATTTTTTTGATGTATCGACCATTTTGCCTGTTGACCATTTGGGCTAATCCACGTACCAGACTTTATCGAAGGTTTTCGATATGTTTAGGACCCCCAGCAGAAGATTCGCCGAAATACCGGAGAGCGCAGAAGTCAAGAATCAAGAGAGAAGAGAATGAAGATCACCAGTAGGGCGTTACCTACGAAAGCCATACTGGCGATGAGATTAGAGATTAGTCATTAGATTAGTGATTAGAGATAAGAGATTAGTATAATTAAAATGAAACTGTAATATAATTTTTTGTGTTCTTAAATTTTTTGTTTTTTTGTTTTGAAAAACAATTAAAAAAACAAAACAAAAAAAAACTTTTAATAAAATTATATTACGTAAATGTACAGGAAGTTTATCGTTCAAAGAGTAATTAGTTTAAAATTTAGGAAGGAAGTGAATTATTCTTTTTCTGTATTTATTAAAAAATTTATTTTCTATAAAATATTTTCTGTTTTTAATTCCAAGTTAATAAAGATGTCATTAATAAACATTCATTTTCATCATACCATAAATGTTTTGTAAGAGAAAATTAATGATTTTGTAAGTGTAAATGGAGAAGGAATTATAACTATGAGCCGGAGCCGGGTAATTTTAAAATGCTGGAGCCGGAGCCGGAGTCGGAGCCGAGTAATATTAAAATAATGGAGGCGGAAAAAAATTATCGGCTCAGCAGCCCTGCTTTGAACTATGATGCCTGAACATATGTAATATAATTTTATTCAAAACAGATTTTTATTTAAAAGAAAAAAAAATTATATTCACTTTCTAAATTTTAAAATAATTTCTTTTTGAATTGCCTGAGCATATGTAATATAAATTTATTCAAAACAAATGTTTCTTAAAAATAAAACTTCTTCAATAAAATCCTCTTAGATCCGATTTTATTATTTTTAAAGCAGTAAATAAGCTCTCAGCATTCACTTGAGTAGAAGGCAAAGCTGTAATTGTGAAGGCCGCATCTGGCAAAATTTTAGGATAACAAAGGGATTGCCTCTTTAACTGTTAACTTTGATTTCCTGTCGATTTTCATTATTTCATCTGATGACTTATAATATTCTACTTTGTATTTTTTCTAGAGGATTTTTTAGGTTGAAGGTCTTTTAATGATATTGTCTTTTTTCAAATGTTTTTCTCATTCTCCAATTGGTCCCATTATTTGTCAAATTTGACTTCCTCATCTTCATATGACAAGATACCACAAAGGAGGATTTCTGAAACTGTTGAACTATCTGACTCCAGGCCATGATTTCTGTTCGATATAAGTCCTAGTTCACAAAGGGCATTCCTAGCTTTTAATATCAGATCTTCAGTTTTGAGTTAAATTCTGAACTGTGGATCAACAAAGATGGAAGGCAAAAATATTTTGTTTTCAGTTAGCA
>JABUQX010050179.1:0-5000 GCA_015478945.1 Trachelipus rathkii
CTTTCGAATGCGAGGATAATATATACTATTAAAACTACCAATTCTTATTTTAACATATAGCAAGGCATATTTATTCATCAATGTAAATAATTGGAAATAAGTAGGCAATAAGGTTTGACAGGTATTATGAGATGATCATTTAGATGAAAAAGGCATTTTAATAGAATAGTAAATAGAAAGATTTATTATCATATTCTGCTTCTGAAACATCGTTTTCAAAAGTAACAGCGTTTGAAACAAGATATAATAATTATATTATATTAGAGGTTATGGATTATATTGGAATATTATCGTTATATTCCTCCCGATGAACTATTAGTACCGATTATTTGTAATTTATTACATGTATGATAAACCTAATTATCTCACAATATAATATATTAATATAATATATGTATATTTATAACGAGAATGAGTAGTGTTAAACATTCAGATAATATATATTTATAGTAATAATATAAAAAAAGCAACTCGGGGCGTGTGTACAATTATATATTTCGTGATGTGGCTAGTTTGATATTATATATACAAAATATGTAAAAATATAACGCAAAATAATGTAGTGAATACACTCTATCTATCTCTATTATTATATCTATAAGTAAATCACACATCACACATCACACATCACACAACACATAATCCTCTCCTCTTCTCTGCTCTCTCTCTCTCTTATATAATATATATTTATATACTACTATATATTATAATATATCTTCTTACTACTATTACTATTATCTCATTTCTGTACATCACTTTACATTAAGATAGATTTACTATATCTATGTCATTACTCCGCTCTCTAGCTCTCTTATACTAATATCTCTCCTACTCTCTCTCTCATCTTCTCTATCTACTTCTACTCTTACTCACTCTATACTAATACTCTTATCGCTTATCTCCTCTCTCTCTATATATATTCTATATATCTCTCTCTCATATATACATCTATATCTATACTCTATAATTACATATTAAGACATCTATCTAGTATAATCCTCCTCTCTGCATCTCTAATATAATATATATATTATACTATATATATATTATTCATATATATATAATATATCTCTCTCTCTCTCTCTCAATCGTCGCATACTATTATATCTTATATAACTCTCTATTATCATATATAAAATTAGTATATATATATATATAATAGCACTATATATATATTACTATATAAATAATATAATATCTAATACTACTATAATTACTATATAGTATTAAAACATATATATATATAGATATCTCTCTATATATATAATTATATTTATACTATATATACATATATATTATACATATATATCTATATACTATATATACTAATATAACTATACTAAAATATAATATAATACTATAATATATTATATATTATACTATAATATAGTATTACATACATATTTAACATATATATATCTATATATATATATATATATATAATATTATAATTCATATATATATATATATAATAATATAATTATACATATATAACTTAACTTACTGTGGTTATATTATATCTTATAATATATATATGTTACTATATATATCTATTTCATCTATATTACTATAATATATATCATATATACCTATATCTATCACTACTATATATAACCAGTTTCTATATATTATATATTAGTATATATACTGGACATTTATAGAGGTGACATCCGTTAATGAGGGGAACAAGGGGTTAGTAGGTTAGGCTTAGGTTAAGTTAGGTTACGGTATGTTGGGGTTGTCTCTTTGATGAGGTCTTGGATTTGCGGCTCTAGGTCTGTGTTTTTTTAGCGCCCATCAGTTAATCATGTTACGTCTTCTCTTGCCCCTTAAATCAATCTTCGACAAGTACGTTAGGAACTTTTCTCATTTATTTCGTAAATACACATTTTACATATATATATATATATATATATAGATATATATATATATATATATACTATATAATATATATATATTTTTCTATATAATATATATAAATGATAATATAATATATAATACTAGATAGTTATATACCCAAATATGACTATTCCTGTTCCTTCAGTTTAATGATTCCTTTCCGATCAATTTGTTTGTGCATCATGCTCCAAAACAAATATTGTCCCACCAAGGAAGCATTTCAACTACAATGAACTAGAAAGCTTTTAATCAATTTATTACATGATAAAATAGTCTCATAGCTAACCATACACTGTATCCTCCTACTGTCCCTCTATCTTCAATTTCAACCAAAGGTGGATATTGCTCATAAGTACGCAAAAATGTAATGTTCTCTCGTGTTTCTAATTTAGAGTTTTCTGAATTTTCTACTTCATAGTTGTAACTTTTCATGTCAATCTACAACTAAATTCATCTCTTCTGTCTATTTATTACCTAAGCTCTGATGAGTTTCCTCAATTCTTTGACTATCTAAACTCCAAAATTAAACATATTCTCTCTTCTTCTCCTTTCTCAGATATAATCATTTTGGGTCATTTAAATGTTCAACAATGTGTCAACCACCACCATGATACAGTTGGTGAACTTGTCTTCTATTTTTCTATAATAAATGACTTTAAGGGGTTGGTGCTGTGGGGGTTTCCTTCCGCAGGGTTTTGCCCAGCGGAAGGTTTTCCTCCACCCCATCTTTTCCTCTATTATTATTATTATTATTATTATTATTCATTCCTCTCCCCACTCATTCAGGTGGTGAGTGGGGTGTGTGAATGTTTTTTTTAGCTAGAATATTTTATTTTATTACAATGTTGCTATTTTGCAGATTTAAACGTATTTTTTGAAAGCTAAATTTGAGTTATTTTTTTTTGTTTCTGTATATATGTTTTGTAACATGAGTTGCTAAAAACCAGTCTGAGGGGTACAAGTCCCCAGGATCAAGAGTAATGAGGAACCCGTAAGTTTTTTTTGAATGTTCCATATAATTACATATTTTTTATGTATGTTTATTTTAACTTTCTTTTTCTAATCTTTTGTACATATGTCATGTCCACAGGTCTTTTCTTCTCTCGATGTTTTTTATTTTATCGCTTGAATCTGATGATGCTGCTGCTGCTTGAAGTTTATTATTTTTACAACACAACACAAACATGTCTTTTCTTTTAATTACTGACTTATAAAGAAAATGGAATCATTCCAGCATTTCATGTGTGAGAGAATGTGTGCGAGTGATTAACCAACCACACTTACCACCAAATCGCTTGTCACTGGGAGCTTCCGCCTGCCGCATGCCCCACCAGCCCACTGCTTACGTTACCATCTTTTATTTTCCTGGGTGACGAAAGACCTCTCATCTTCTAAGTATTTTGACAAGGAAGAAATCGCCCTCAATTTACAAGGTAGTTACCTCTTGCTATTAATTTTTTTCATTTGTTTACAGGATATAGTCATAGAGTATAGTATTTTTTAGGTTAGGCTAGTAGGTTATCTTAAATATTCTGCCCTCAGGGGTGCCCTAAACTTTTCCTTTGTCCGGAGTAAAATCCGCGACAGTGCAGTTACCTAATCTAATCTCTGATCGTTTAGACCTTTTCATAACTTCTAATCCTTCTCTTTATTCTGTTAATCTAACTCTTTCATCTTCTGGGTTTCTCCGATCAACTTCTCTTCTTTCTCTTCAAGTTTTGCGAGGAAGTGCTTTTGGTATTTTGGTGCTGCAAACTGGTCGGACTTACGGTCGTACTTTGCTCTCCCATGGATGAATATTGCTTCCGTGGGAGGAGTCCCCCAGATTGTACAGAACGCATAACAGAGGTGAAAATCTCTGGCACGTAGGCGTAAATTCAATATTCTTTCCTTTTAACTAAAACTTACAAACCTTCTTTTAATTCGGCTTGTGTTTGTGCTATTTGTCACAGGGACGCCACCTTCAGGAATTACAATCATCATCATACTCCAAAACTCTTGCTATTTATATTTCATTCAGGAATCTTTTAAAATATATTCCTCGTGACACCAAAACTCCTTTCTCAGAGGAAATGCAATGATCTTTCTGGTTCCCTTTCCATACCCCCTTTCTGGAATTTTTCCAAAAATGTCAATCCTAATTTTGCTTCTTCCCTTTTCCTTTCCCAAATATTTTCTGATGGTAAAGTTTTCATCTTACCTTCTGCTGAAGCTGAACTCTTCTCTCAAACGTTTGCTTCTAGCTACGCTCTTGACGATCCTGGAGCTATTCCTCCTTTCCCACCACCTCCAAATCATTTACGCCAAACATCGTAATTTCTTTGAAATATGTTTTTTTCTGCTCTCTCTGATCTTAGCACTAAGAAGGGGTATGGTCCTGACGGTAAGCTGTTTATCTCCGTCTTTCCACTACAGCTTTACCCTTCTTGCTGGAAACACGCCCTCATTTAACCAGAGCTGTAAAATGGGACCATTTACAACTCACTAACTATCGCCCTATCGTTTTAACCTCCTTTCTTTCTAAAGTTTTCAAATCTATCCTCAACAGCAAGATTTGGAAACATCTTAATTTTTTTTAATCTGATCTCTGATCTCCAGCATGGTTTTAGCAAGAAATACTCTATTGGTAACCTTTTTTTCTCTTATCTTTGATTGATGGTCCTCTCCTATTCGGCATTTCGGTGAATCTTCTTTGCTGTGTCGCTAGACATATCGAAAGCCTTCGAGAGAGTCTGGTACAAAGCTTTGATTTCTAAACTTTCCTTTTACGGTATCTATCCTCCTCTCTGTAAGCTTCTCACTGATTTCCTTTCCAATCGCTTTATCCTCTAAAGCTGCTAATAGTGGTACTCCTCAAGGTTCTGTCCTGTCCCCAACTCTTTCTAAAATTTTAATTTTCTCTCTATCACTTCGTCTCCTATGCCGATGCCTCCACCCTCCATTACTCTTTCCAAATTGGAAGTCGACACTATCAACAGCAATTAACGCGTGCCAGGATGTTGGCCTTTGGTTAGCTGCCATCTGATCTTACTCGAATCTCTAATTGGGGCAAAGAAAACATAGTAGTTTTAATGCCTCAAAAACACAGTTTCTTCATCTAT